>CAJHNH020000967.1:93509-211844 GCA_905116865.2 Candidula unifasciata | reverse complement strand
TTTTGACTTTACACTCTCCTCCACTCCACTCACACACAGATTTGTGTACTTATGGTATTTCCAAGTTATTGCTCATTCTTTGTATCTCTAGATATGGAGATTTCTTTGTTTACCACATCTCCTACCCAGTGTCACAGTGCACATTCAGAAATCACAGTGTAGCATGCATATGACAAATGAATTTACCTGTTTGCTTTTTATGCTTTTTTCCATGTGTAAAACAAAGAGGAATTTGATATTTTTTTGAATACTAACACACACCTACATATTTTGTTTTACTGATACTTAAAATTTGTTGCATTTGTTTAGTTTGTGACTTTCTGCTTTTTTCATTCTGTTACCATTAGGATTTGTTATACCAAGCTCTTGTGAAAGAAGAAGAAAGACTCAAGAAGGAGAGGAAAATTTACAATTCTTTGGAAGCCAAGTTTCCTAATAAACGTGATGCTCCTGATGAGGTATTAATACTTTTGTTTGGTTACATACTTGCAAAACATTTCATAGGAGTAAAAACAGGAAATGAAAAACCCACACAGAGCAGTATTGGTAGTTTATAGGCCACTGAGTTTGTTGCTGGAGCTCTGAAGTTTATGCTTTGTCTGACACTCTCAGCAGATGGCTTGTCGTTCTACAGAAACAGGCACGTGGGATTAAAACCATGTGCAGTGGAGTTGATCCTCTTGACTTGACGTTAAAATGTGGGATTTAATCTGAAACATTTCTCCCTAACTGCATTTTAGTTGCTGTCCTGCAGTGTTTCTGAGTACTAATGCACCAGACGCAATGGTAGTTTGATATAGCTAGTTCCACAAGCTCTGCTACAGTTGCATGTATGGGATGGGGAAACTGTTCAGTCACATGACACATGTATGGGATGGGAAAGTGTTCAGTCACATGACACATGTATGGGATGGGAAACTGTTCAGTCACATGACACATGTATGGGATGGGAAACTGTTCAGTCACATGACACATGTATGGGATGGGAAACTGTTCAGTCACATGACACATGTATGGGATGGGAAACTGTTCAGTCACATGACACATGTATGGGATGGGAAACTGTTCAGTCACATGACACATGTATGGGATGGGAAACTGTTCAGTCACATGACACATGTATGGGATGGGAAACTGTTCAGTCACATGACACATGTATGGGATGGGAAACTGTTCAGTCACATGACACATGTATGGGATGGAAAACTATTCAGTCACATGACACATGTTTGGGATTGGAAACTATTCAGTCACAGTGAAGCAGCTGGCTGTGTTGGGAAAATCCTTTTCTCTTTCTCAGGCACACAACACATGGCATTAGCTTAACTGAATTTACTAACTGTTCACTAATTTTAGGCCCAAGGCTGGTACCTCCTGGGGAGTGGGGTCATAGGCCTTGACATTTTCTAGGCCACAGCACAGCAGGGTGGCTGTTTCCTTCCTGACTATTTCTCTTCCAGATTTTTCTGAAAGTTACAGTAGTACCCAGTTAGAAGAACCTTATAGAAATTGTCCATACACATCTAGAGATTGAACCAAGACCACTTACTGGATAATCAAGGTCATCATTTATCCAGCAGATTCTGCCATACTTGCTTCTTCTCAAACACAAATTCTGAATCTAATATACTTTTAAATTCAACAGCTAAATGAAGATTGCTAATCTATATATATAAAAATCAATGTTTGTGTGTTTGTTTGCCCCCTATAGACTCGGAAACTACTGAACCGATTTAGCTGAAATTTTCAGGATATGTTTGTTTTGATACCGGATGTTGAACCATCATGGTTTGAAATTCAATCTGTCACTGTTAGAGATAGGTGACCGCAATTTAAGCCATAATATATGAAACTAATATTTATAATTTTAGTCATTTATAATTATAGCCACGTTAGTAATTGCGCATGCACCGTGCAGCCAACACCTCCTCTAATACATAGAGTAGGTCGTGGTACAGCAAACAAGACTATATCTATATCTGTACAGGCAGTGATTGCCACAATAACTATATTAGACACGATTTCTATTTTCTGTTGTTTTTTTCAAACATCCTTCGATGAGTTGAAAAGAAGCCGATGGATTGGTAGGGAAAAAGAGGGGGGGGGCATCAGGGACTATCTCGACGTCTGCGCAGACAATTGACTGCGACATTAACCGTGTTAGACACGTGCGATTTCTTTTGTTGTGCCGTTTCATTAATATATTTGGAATATCTGTCTATGAGAAAACAATTGCCTGCTGTTTTGAGTTGTGTTATAATCGGGACACTGCTGTAGGGACACACATCTAAAATAGTTATGTTCTCTTTTCGTCATTCCGATCGAGTGGTTGCTTGGTCGAATGGTTAGAACACTCGGCTCTTGAGAGGGAGACTAGGGTTCGAATCCGCAGTAGTTTTTTTTTTTTTTACTTAGGGCTAAAATAAAATCTTCACCTGCACTGTCGTGGCGACAGTCCTAGCCATATGGCCCTTAATGATATATATTTAAAAAAAACAAGGACATGTTTGTGGGTAAACCAGTTGATAATTAAATTTGACCATTTCACATACTTATGATTTCATTTTAAACTTTTCGATTGCATGGTTACGCTGAAATTTCATAGCTTTCCATTTATTTTCATTTAGATTTAATTATTTCATCTGCGTTGTAATTTTAAGCTGTGCTGTTTACCATAGCGTTCATTTCCTAATTCTGGTGTATTTTTCCTTTTTTAATTGCTTTTCAATTGTTTTTTTCCCCCTCTCAACTACTTCGATGAGGGAAAGAGTAGTCAGTGAATTTGGGGGGGGGGGGGGGGGGGAGAGGGGGGGACAAACTGATAACTGAGAGTGCTTTAAGTCACAGTAACTGCTTTACCCACTCAAAGTAGCAGCAGTAGTAGTTGTGATTGGGCGGTTACACCGTAGTGCTCTCATGTGAAGACCGCCGGTAAGGTTATGGCATTCTTCTGTCGGGGAGCGAAATCATACATCCTAACCTGACCAGTCCGTGGAGACAGCACTAGCCATGAAGCGCCAAATCTTCTGGCTCACGACTCCCTGTCTACTCCGATGGTAAAACAGATAGCAGTGACATTATTTTAGCTACTGTGGTGGTGGTCGTGGTAGTAGTTGTACTGGTACTTGAAGGATGATGCGGTAAATATTACATTAGCCCCATTCACTACCTATTACAATTCCTGCTCCCAATTTAGTCCGGACGGACAGGGATGTCAATGTCAGTTACAACAAAAAGAATATCGCCAGGTGATGATTTTTCAATCCTTCGAAGAGGGAGAGAGCAGTAGTCGGTGGAAGAGGGGAGGGGAGAGGGTAATGACTGAAATTTAAGAGAACTTGAAGAGCTTTACACATGATTTTTTAAGTTCTCATTACTTACTTAAATTGTTTATATTTTACTAACGCTACCTTCACTATTCTAATTTTTGTACGACTTACTTTGTTATTTACAAGTACAGTAGTAGCTTTACTTACGTCTCCTATAAAAATACAAACAGCTTTAGCATGTGATAACCAAATAACCACTTTTGTTACTGTGCTAAAAGCACCATTTAAACGACCCCTAATATAAAGACACAATTATATGGTGCGTGTTCTAAAGTTGGAAAACCAGACTATCTCTATATAAATGTGCAGAGAATGATTGCGACATCAACTATATTAGGTGCAATTTCCATTGTCTTTCTTTTCCAAAAACCTTTGATGAGGGAGAGGGTAGTAGGTGGATTTAGTTGTGGTGGGGGTGGGGATCAAAGACTATCTCTATATCTGAGCAGACAATGATTGTATTAGACACGTGCGATTTCTATTTTCTTTCATTTCCATTTAGCCAAACTATGCCACAGCAACGCGTGGCCGGGTACAGCTAGTACCTTATAAAAATTACTTTTTCCTTTTTATGTATAACAAAAGTGCTTTATATTTAAAATATACCACTCTTGCAGTAAATGTTTCGCTTATTTTTTTTTGTAATTACAGATACCTGTATCTCACATTCTTTCTTTGTTTTTCTTAATATCAAGGGAGAAGTTAGTAGATGTTCGTTTGATGTGAAATGAATAATCAGGCAAATTAGTTTTTTTTTCCCAGTTAGATAGTTAATTGATGCAGAAAAGGCTGATTTGACAAAGGCCTTATGGGGCATGCGAACAAGCAGAGGAGAGAATAGATGATCACAGTCTGGAAGAAATAATGAAATGGCAAGGGACCAAATAATTTAGTAAACAGTCAGTGCTTAGTAGACATGTAAGACAAGCATAAAATGAGAGCAACTGGCATCATTAGTATTGAAACTACTGGCTGCTGAAGATGGAGACAGGATGCCTATGAGAATGCTGTAATGTCAGTCTCAACCAATTTCTGTACAAATGGTAACAGTGATATATTTTTAACACCCGGGATGCTACACTGTCTATGTGTATTTGCTTCTGTCATACCAGTTAATCTCTCTTCTCCGTACCATGCTCACCAATAATTGGCTGATAATTATGCTTATTTCTTATAGTCCACATATTTGATGGAAATGTCAGCTGGGCTTGTGGACGATTCAAGTGATGATGAAGATGGGAGTGACGGTGACATGCTAGTTTCAATCAATCCTCCAGTGAGACGAGAAGACAGAAAAACCAGGAAGCAAAGACGGGTGCACAAGGAAGAGGAAGAAAATGTTAGTATAACCGTATTTGATTTGTTATTGTTTGTATATATATAATGTTTTTGCAGTATTTATATGCTGTCAGTAATATATTTTGTGTTCTTGTGTTTACATTTGTGTAATCCCTCCGACTGTCTAGCCTTCCTTTTCTGGTGTTTGAGACCCTGGAGCTTTTATTTCTAACATTGCATTCGTTTGACTGGAGAAAGTCAATGAAATGTTTAATCAATTATTTATCTTTCTGAAAGAATACATACTCAAAACTGTTTCCTTATGTGACATTTTGTCGGAGTTTGTTTTTGGTTTGTAACCTTCATTTGAGTAATTAATTTAATTTACATTTTAGTAAAATAAAATAAAAGTACTTGTCCTTAATTTATTTCTGCATTTTGAATATTTAAGTTCTGGAGTATTTGATATTATTTTACCTTTTAACATTCCCACATATTTGTTATAACCTGCTGGTTTTATGTTGGCTGTATATTTCTTTCTTTTTCAGCTTTATTGTAGGTCAACCTTTCTAAATACTTGCTATATGATTTTAACTAAGCTGCCCATACCCTCGGTCTTTCACACATTCTTATAATTTCAGAGCAAAAAGAGGGCAAAAGAAGCTGAAATAAAGAAAAGGGAGAACATGGTTTTAAGGTATGTTTCCTTATAGAGGGAAAAAATATGTTAATTTCATACATTGTGTGCCTACTTCAGTGGAATTTGTAATCATCATTCTGGGAGCCTGATTGCTCTGATGCCACTTTGTTCTAGGGGTACTTTTTTAAAAACTGATTACAATAGGCTGAGACAGTCATCCACCTTCTTGTGCCTCTTCATTTTCAGGTGTGTTAAATTGGACAAGTTTGCAGTGTTTATTACTCTTCAGTTTTCAGACAACTGACAACTGTGCAGAGAGAGCTGTGTTTCTATATACTCTTCACATTTCTGCTGCAAATTGCAAGACCCCTTCCTCTGTTTGTAAATTTATTGAGATTGTTTCTGTTGCAATTTTCTTTTTTCTTCAAAGATTCAGAATTGAGCCATCTTTGTGTTCTCAGATTATTATGCTCATCCAGTTTTTCTGTCAGTTATGTTCCATTTGTCATTTGCCTGAAAGCGTTGAATCTGGAACAGTCTTGAAGGATGTGATCTGTTGTTTCAGGTGCCAGTCCACAAATACACAAGCTGATTGGCCAATCTTAAATTTGTTGTACATGTGGCAGCGAAGTCGATTGTGCCCTGTTCTAAGGCGAAGGATAATGACTTTCTCTGGTCTCTCCATAATATGGTAATTGTCTTGTGCCAGTTTCGGTGGCATTCTGATTGATTTGATCATTCTCTTCTTCTGTTGATAAGAGACTGGTATGTCAGGTTGTTCTTCAGCTGCACCTTCCTTAGCTAGTTTATCAGCTCTTTCGTTTCCAGGAACTCCACAGTGGGAAGGTATCCACTGCATTACTAAATTACAACGGTTGCCTAGTTCGGATAATAGTGTCCGTATGCTTGGTAATTTTCCAGACTGGAGTGACTGAAGTACCGCTTTTGCATCTGTCAGGAATACTACTGGTTGTGAAAAATACCCTGTATTTAGTAGTTTCTCTGCCCCTATCTTGATGGCTTGAACTTCTGCATCATAGTTGTGACAGTGCTGTCCTGTTGGTATTTTAGCTGTATCCCTGGTATTATTAGGATACTCAATGTACACTCCTGCCCCTCTGTTTCTGACTGCGCTTTCTGCTGACCCATCTGTGTAAAAACGGGCCCAAAGATTATGTGGGTATTCATCATCAAGTAGACTGAGGGTGGCTGTTTTGCGCTGCACACAGTTTTGTTCTTCCTTGTCAAATACCCCTTTCACTTCAGTCTTGATGTGTATTAAAAACTTATACTCCTCTCTCCAGGGGTCAGTTCTGGGACAGCATTTAAGGATCTATCAGTTGCAGGCAAATCAGTGGTTTGTCTGCCGAGCCGTTTGGCCTGGTGGATAAAACTACTTCTCTTTAGCCGAACCAAAGCTAAATTTTGGAATCTTTCATTCATGGGGTGACTGGGCATAAACTTTTCTGCTTGTAAAAGCATCTTGGCGTCTCTGCGTTCACTCAGTGCTTGGGTCATCCCCATTTTCTCCAACACAGCTATAGGTGTTGATTTCATACTGCCTGTGGTAACTCTGAGTGCTTGATTTTGCACTTTGTCTAATTCTTGCAATGTGGTTTTTGATGCCGAACTCCATGCTGTTGATCCGTATTCAAGATGTGGTCGAACACTTTGTTGGTAAACTTTCCTAAGTATTTTCCCGCTAGCACCCCATGTGGTTCCACTTAGTTTTCTCAGAATGGCTACCCTCCTTCTGGCTTTGGTTATTGCCCTGTTGATGTGTTTTCTCCATGTTAACCTATCATCAAACGTTACTCTGAGGTATGTGGGCTCCTTATCCTCTCTCGGGGGTACTCCATTTATGTGTATGACGCCTGATTTTTGTTTAGGAGAAAGAGTAAAAAGGGTGGTGCTGCATTTGCCTATGTTGATGCTGACACACCATTTGTCGGCCCATTTAGCCATTGCATTTATGGCTATTTGTAGCAGTCTGGTGGCCACTGTTGCATGTTCATTTGTACACCAGAGTACCAAGTCATCAGCATACATTGCAGCTTTAATTCCATGGGGTAGTTCAGAAAGCAGGTCATTGATATAGACTAGGAAGAGTGTGGGGGACAGGACACCTTCTTGTGGTACGCCATGGCGCAGCAAAACTTTCTTACTCTTAAGTCCATCTATCTGTACTTAGGATCTTCTGTTATACAAGTATGCTTTCACCCATTTGTACATACTCCCATTCACCCTGCAGTCTCTCAGTTTCTTTAGTAGACCTTCTTTCCAGACTTTGTCAAAGGCTTTCTTCAGATCTATCCATGCCGTTAGGACTAGCTTCTTTTCCTGGAAGGCATCCTCAATTTCTTGTGAAAGGTAAGTTGTCTGGTCTTCTGTGGAGTAGCACTGTCTAAATCCTGCCTGCTGCGGCATGATAATGTTTTCACTTTCCAAGTACCATTGGAGTCTAAGGTTGACAATACGTTCCATTGTTTTATAGAGGCAGCTGGTAAGACTGATCGGTCTATAGCTGGAGGTATCAGAATTGTCCTTTCCTGGTTTAAGCAGAGGTATTGTAATTGCTTCTCTCCATATCTGAGGAACTTTGCCACTTGTCCAACAATGATTAAAGATCTGTAGCAGCTTTATTTTGGCAGTTGATCCAAGGTTCTTGATCATTTCGTTGGTGATACCATCAATTCCAGGTGATTTTCACATTCTCAGCTTTGATATTGCTAGCTCTAACTCGCTAGATGTAAATGCTGCCACCAGTGCCTCAGGAATTATATCATTTTGTCTTGTATGCTGTTTGTTCTCTCGAACCTCTCGCTGTTTCTCTGGGCTGACATTAATGTTGCTGTCTTCTGCAAAGTGGTCAGCTGCCTGTTTCTTGTTAGGATTGCTCCCTCTTTGCATAGTGCAATATTACCATTTCTTCCTGTATTCTCATCATTAATTTGTTTAATTAACCTCCACAATTTCCTTGTGTCTCTTTCAAAGTTTAGAGACTTTTGTCTTTTCCTGCCAGCTTGTCCGTCTAGCCTGCAGTTTGGCTCTTTGGAATTTGGCCTTTGAATGTTGGTAGTTGTTGAACTGCTCCTGACAAGGTCTGGTCTCAGCTTGTTTTCTTTCTGTTTCCATATTGTTGTGCAGTTGCTCCAGATCGCAATTCCAGTACGGTTTATATTGTTTACGAGCACCTCTTGGAACTGCTTCTAGGGCTGCCTGCAGCATGCCTTTGCTCACCTCTTGGACTACTTTTTCTACGTCGTTATCTGTGTTCAGATTTTCCAGCAGAACATTTGTGCGAAGCTGATACAACTTCCAGTCTGCCTTCTTAAAATTCCACCTTGGTAGTGTGCTGCTCTCTCTCTTACAGACTGGCTTTCTATAGTTAGAAAGACTGGCCGGTGGTCACTGCCTCCTAGTTGCTTTCCAACAGTTCTGGTAACATTCAGTTCCATGTCTGAGTGAAAGGCTAGGTCTGGTGTCGAGGTGGTATGCCAGGCTCTTGAGTAGAAGGTTGGTGGGTCGGTTGGCTTATTAACGAGGATGAACCTATTCTCATCCTGCCAGTCCTCTAGTTTCTCTCCTCTCTGATCCATATGATCGTAGCCCCAGCTTTGGGAGTGGCTATTGAAATCCCCACAAATGATCATTATTTCATTCACTAGTACTGTATCCAGTGCCTGAGGGCGGTCGCTCGGACAGTAATAGTTGGTCAGATATAAATCTGTATTTTCTAACTTGAGCTCAAGAGTTTGATACTCGGCGCCTTCCATGTATGTTTCGATCTGGCCCGCAAGGATATTATTTTTGACCAGGGTAAGAATTCCACCTTTTCTCCTGTCTTTGCGGTCAGATCGGAAACACTGGTAGCCTCTGACCTTCAAGGGGATATCTTTTTGAGATACGTCTCTTGAAGGCAGCATACATGTATATTCTCGTTCAATACGTTTTCTAATTCTAATTTCTTAGTATTTACTCCCTCAGCGTTCCAGTGCATTATTTTAAGACTAGCTGTATTTTCTGGTTCTACGGGGAAGGCTTCGAGTATGGGAAGCTGAACTCTTTCTACTTGTCGTAGGCCAGTAAATCGAACCACGTGTACGTGAGTGGGTCACATGGTAAGAATCATACTTATTTGCAGATATAGAAATATTCCCTGTTGCGTTTGTGCGTGGCATCCTGATTGCTGTGGTGCGTCTCCTGGCTGGTTGCCTCCGACTTCAGCACCTTGTTTTGCTAGAGTAGACTGGGGTCTTACCCGTGGACTCCCATGTTTATAATGGGAGCGTGGCTCCTACGCGGTTACATTATCGTGGAATTAATTTCATTATATCACCCCTAAACCACAGAATACTTGTATCCATGAACAAGAAAATATCCATCGTCAATGAATTAGTAATAATCGCACTTTGTTATCCAAAGAAAAACACAGATTAAGTGAAAATGTTAAAATGTGTGTCGCCGCAAGCACGTCTTCGCGCTGCCATTTCTAAACCGGAAGTCTATTTGTTTGATGTATACCCAGTTCTTTTTTCTCTCTTCTATGATTTTTTTTTACCCAGCTGTGATCTGTCACCAATTATGTTTAAATATTTTCAGGATTCCAACCCTAAAATCAGATATAAATAAAAAAGAGAAGAAAATACAAGAAAAAGCTGCTGTGAAAGAGAAACTGAAGGAACTGGAGCCTTTTAAAACAAAGCGACTTAGCAAAACAAGATATCCTTTTTGTTAACTTTGAATGTTTAATTTTTTATGTGTACAGATAGCTGAGTGTGACTACAGATGTGGGTGAATAAGGGCAGGAAGCATAAAAGTAGGTGGTAGCTTATGTAGACCAGACCACACACATACAAGTAGGTGGGCAAGTGGATGAATACAGGTAGCTAGCTGTTGGGCTGCATACAGAAAATATAATGGCCTAAACAAATCTAAATAGGCAGTATGGTTCTGATGTTGCCTAGCCTCATTAAAAAAATGTGTACCAGATAAATGTCTAGTTTCCTAAGACAAGGAAGGGAAGTGACCATCCTACCTCATATGTTGTGGTCTAGACTCTATGAAGGCCTTACGACCAAATGGCAGTATTTGCTGCAGGACTACCTTATTTTGAAGTTTATAAATGTTTGCTAAGCAGCATGTTAGTGTACTTAACTGTTTGTACATACGAAGAACCAGACTTGGAGCTGAAGTTGTCCACAGAGCTTGTGGCATCGCTCAGGGAAGTTAAGGTAGGTCATTCTTTCAAGTTTCCGCACGTTTGGTAATATAGGCAATTGATGATAGAGACAGAAAACACATCTTTTTACAGACTTGAAATATGTTTTAGATAAAATGATACACCAGTCATTATAAATTGTTAGATCACTTTATTTAAGGAATTCCAGATCTGTAATATGATGGGAAGGTAATATACTAGCACATCTACAAATACTTAAATGTTATGTTAAAGCCGGGAACTGATCCCAGAACTTCAGAACTCGAGGCAGACACCATGCCTCAAGATCACTCAAGCCCCTCACCCCACAGTGAGGTTAAACAGTCATGAGCAGGAGTGACAATTCTTTGGGTGCGGTCAGTATCAGAGCACCATGTTTTGTCTCTGCTTTTATTAAAGCATTCTTGGATGGCGGAGAATGCTCATGTTCGGCCAGAGCCTTTTCTTGAGGGCTGACCAGCATTATGTGGCTTGTCTGGACCGGCCGGATGTGGGGTACGACCTGTTACCTAGGAAAGAAAGATGACCACACAACAGTAAGACTGCAGTGTCCCATGAAACTAACCAGGAAGGCTGACCTGGTCAACAAATGCCTGCAGAAGTTGGATGTGTCGGCCGAAAGGAGCAAATATCCGCAGCCATGCTGTAAACGGGCACAACTCATTTACATCTTCAGATAAACGCAGAAAAAGAAGAAATACAGAAGAAGGAGATAGTAATCATACATCAATAAAAAAAATGTAGAAAATGATGGAACAAAATTTGTTTTAAGTGGCAGTCAGTGCTTGTGAGTTTACTTGTGAGTGACTACAGTAACTTCCTTGAATAATTTCAGCCTGAGGGTCACGTGTTTAATGACATCTACAAGAGTCTGCAGCGTAGGAATATTATTGAACCCCGAATCAGACAGAGGTAGGTTATGTCATTGTGTACATATTATAGAACATTCTAGCATATACCAATGTAATTTAATATTCTAAAAATGTTTGTTAACAAAAAACCGTGTTCTGTTGAAGTATTTATTTTCTTCTTTATGATGAACTGATTGGCTCCACTCTAAGTTTTTATTGGTTAACTTGGTATTAACCCTTTAGCTGCTAGGCACTCCACCAGCGAAGATTACCACTGTGCTAAGCTAGTTCCCTGTGCTGAATACTTTTCTGTCCTCCAAACGCAAAAGTTACGTCCATGGTGAGGGGCTCTATTTTGTACATCTGAAAATATTTACTCTAGGTAAGTGGGTGATGGCGCTAATTTACAGAAAGGAAACATTAGAAAGTAGACTTATTTGCCTTGCTTCACTCGGGATAGTGAAAGAAAATGTATCCTCTGCTAAGTCTATCTTTGTCTCCGCCTCTACCACATATGTAGTAGAAATTCCACAGCAGGGGGAACACAACAATAGCCTTCCGATCGTCAGCAGGAACTTTGAATGTTTTAATCGCTGTACATTCCTTCCAAATAGATGTTGCAAGACAATTGTTATTCTTCCTGTTTCCACTTAATCACCTCATTGTTCTGAGTTCATCTGAGGCTCTTAGCGTCCTCTTGCCCGTTCCATTGCCCCACAGACTTGACCGACAAATCTATTCCCCCCCCCCCCCCCCACCTTCCCCCTGATGGGGGGGGGGGGGGGGTGTGTTTCAGAAGAATTGGTCTAGGAAAATCCTAGCACTTCACCCCAGTCTGTGACTCGTGAATTACAATTCACACAGATGACAGTTCTCTCCCTCTCCCCCCCCCCCCTTCCCCTATAAATCTTCCGCGTTAGTCATAATTAATTGTATTCTCCTTGTTATTACTTTTTTTTAAAAAAAGATGGCAGTGATGCGTTGCCAAAACTGCTAAGAGCTTAAATTTAAAATTAACATTAAAAAAAGTTTGTGAGGCAGACATCATACCAACTACGGTATAAATCTGTATTAAAATAAGAACTGAAAATAGGACCAGTATTGTACACTTTGATAAACACACACATTCATGTCTGTTGTGTAGTATACCAGAAACATTAATTTTAATCATGTCAGTACATGACCGTATCTTCTTCATGATCATTCTGGATCCATTTCAATCCAGTCGATATAGATGGCTGAGAATTACGGTCCTTGGCAATCTGTAAGAAAATTAGAGAATGTATTAATACGTCCTTAACATTAAGGGCACAGAAAATGGAATACGTATTAATGTCTTTAGCAGTCTACAGGATGAAAGTATATATATGTGCCATAGCAGCAAAAGGGTTAAAACATCAGCTCAGCCTGTTTTATTTGTTTCTTTATTATAGTACATCATATGAACTTCTGTTTGTCTTTTACCAGCTTATAGTATCTTGTATTACAGACCTCTAGTGCATTTCACTTGTGACTAAATAGATTAGAGGTTTTCTTATACAGAATATAATGGAAGAGTAACTACTAGCACCATATTGCAAGCATAATAGAGTTTGCAGGTCTTAAATCGTTTAGACTCTTATGTTCATGTAAGTGTGTGTTTTAACATACTCTCCACTGTGGCTTCCAGGGCCCTTTTTTTTAAAGATGAAGTAGATCAAATGCCAAAGATGAAGTAGACAGTTAGAATTTGATAAATTAATGGGCTTTTTTTTTGGTTCATAAAAGAAGTTGAAGATAATACCACAGACAGATGATACTGCAGTAGAAGTGTCAGTTGTGTGCAGTGATTAAACAGAAAAACCAACATGACATAGACAAATGTTAGTTACATGCAAACAAAGCATGCATGTTAGAATAAGATGAAACTTGGAGACATTGCAGAAAATAGGTCTACATTTCATCTAGCACCAGTGTTCCACCTTTGTGGGCCAATCCACCCAGCAGGATGAGCCTTGTTTCACACTGAGGTACTTCTGGCAAATTGAGCACAAGATGTTGCTCTTCACCTTCTTGTATGGATTGTCTTTGTAAGACACTCTGGGTTTTTGCTTATTGTACCTGGAGTGCTTTTCCATGCACACAACACAGATGTGATTAGACGATGTTCCAGGGGGGATCTCAGGAAAATGATTGCCTGGGGTCATCCGTTAAGGGCAGGATTCCTTGTGTGGATTGCACACCACCAAGTTGCAGGCGCAGTTTCTGAATAAATATGGTGAAATAAACTGACTTTTTTTAAAGTCACTCAGTTTACTCTCTTCTGTGATAGATCTAGAAATGTTCACTGGGCCTTTTCCATCAGTACTGAAATTCAGGTCTGTGTGTGCTGATACAAAATTCCTTCTCCAACCTTCATGACCACCTAGATCTCCCCCATCAGCTGTTTGAGGGACAGACTCCCCTTCTCTTACTGTCGATCTAGTTCTGGATCTATAAGGTTCCAAATTCTCCTCATCACTCGGGCTTTTACTTTCTGTTTTACTTAAGCTGGAAACATACTCATGATGAATTTTTAACAGTGAGTCTGAATCAAGCAAAGTATCGATCACCTGTTGGACTGAAAATCCCAGACCTACTTTGCTCACCTGTTAAAGTGCTTCATTCAGCAGCTGCCCATTTCATTGTTAATTTTCATAATTTTTTCATGTTAAACGGTGCAAAGTAATTCAAACATTTATGTACTAGGCAAAGTACCAAAAATTAGGTACAGCTCTGTAGCAGCAGATTATAAAATTACCAAAAAATATGTACAGCAGTTGGACAGGGTTCAACCAGCAGTGAGACACATTTTTAAAAACTGAAAAAAAAAAAGCTTGGCTGCCAAAAAATGTCCTGGCATGTAAAGATGGCCGGTGTAATGTTACCAGTCACCAGTCAAGTGTCAGTCTGTTGGAATATGAACCTGGCAACATATGCCCTCTATGCGCCTCAAATCATTCAAAACAAAAGCTCTTTTAAAAAATGCTTTATTTATTTATTTTTTATGTTTACCTAATATATTTTTAGTCTCTGTGTTGTTATATCAATTATTTATGTTGGTAGGAGATAGGTATCATATCTATACTTTATTAATAACCTACTTATGAAAGGTAACATTACAAACAATAGATGTGCAAATGGTTTAACTTTTTTTTTAGGAGATAGGTTAATTAATTTATTTATTCTGTTTTTCAATTCAGGTACAAGCGAAAGTATAAACCAAAGAAGTTTGAGAAAAAGAGCCATAAAGCCGTCACGTAAGTACAGTTACCAGTTTGTCCCATTTATTCTGCTTAATGATTTCTGTTGTTCTGTATGAAATTTTTCATTGTTTATAGCCTCTTTGTTGATATATTTTGTTATGCGCTGGTTAGGTTTTTAATATTTATACAAACTTTTATATATATTATTTGGTTGACTTCTTGTTGATGTATCTGTGTTAAAGAGAATAATCCATTTACATTCAAGTAGAACTATATTCAGAGACACTCCTGATGACTTAATTTTTCCATATCCATGAACCTGTGTCGAGTTGATACCCTTCCAAGAATATCCTCAAGGCTGTTTTCTTCTATATGCACACTGAAATTGAACAAGTACAGATAACAGCTTGAGCAAAAATATTTGAAGTAACAACTTGGACCAGTTCATTTAAAATGACAACTTAGACATAAACAGTTGAAGTAACAATTATGACTAAGCCGTTCAAAGTTGTTACAGCAGAGGTGTTGAAAGTAGCATCATCAATGATGGTTACAATTAGCAACTACAACAACTGTGTTGAAAGGAGCAACAACAAAGATGATACAATTAGCAACTACATCAGAGGTGTTGAAAGTAGCAACAACAGATATTGTTAAAATTAGCAACTACATCAGAGGTGTTGAAAGTAGCAGCAACAGATATTGTTAAAATTAGCACTAATCAGAGGTGTTGAAAGTAGCAGCAACAAAGGTGGTTAAAATTAGCAACCACAACAGAGGTGTTGAAAGTAGCAACTACAACAAGACAATAAATGCAGCAACTGGAAATGAGATATCAAAAGTGGCAGTTACATGAAGATGCTGAAAGTAATAATGAAGTTTGATAGTAGCAACTTCAACTGAGCTGTTGAAAGTAGCAGTAACAAACTGAGGTGTAAAAGTACTAGCATAGGTATTTAAAGTAGCAGTTACAACAGAGACATTGAAAGCTGCAACTAGAACTTAGATGTCAAAAGTAATAACTAGAAAAGAGATGTTGAAAGTAGCAACTGCAACAGAGATTTTGAAAGTAGTAGCATTAGTCTTTCCAAAAGTCTGCCCCTCAAACTGGAACGAAAATCTTGGAAGCTCCTGTTCGGATTCACACACATTTGTGCATGTGGTCTTACATTTCCCGTGTACTTATAATTTAATAATTGACAATAGCAGAGGTCTGCTGTTTTCTTACAGCGGCATATTTCTTTGATCTTTGTGGGACTAATGAAAAACGTGTATGTACCCCTTTTAAAAAAAATCCAATAATTAACACAATTGTGTACTTGTTGATGAGCCAGTCAGCAAGCATTATGGCAGTATATGACATATCCACTGCACCTTAGTTTCTCACATGGATTACCTCCCATGCAGTTTGATGCTTTGACCCAGTTCTCCTCATGCCATTTGCTGTAAACATGCTAATTGTATGCTTTAAATCAGTCTGTTTTTTCAAATACCAGAGATAAGACAAGATGAAAACTAAATGTTTGTTTGCATTATAATTATAATTAAGTAATAACTACAATAGACATGTTTAAAGTAGCCGCCAGAGATTCAAAGCAACAGCAGAGATGTCAAATGTAGCAATATCAGAGATGTTGATAGTAGCAACAACAGAAATGTCAAAAGTAGCAACAACAGAAATGTCAAAAGTAGCAACATCATAAATGGTGAAAGTAAAAACAGCAACAAAGACATAAAAAGCAGCAGTTACAGCAGAGATTTGATAGAGAAAAAAAAACCACAGAGATAGTAAAGTTAATAACTGCAACAGAAACATTGAAAACAGCAGCTTAGAACTGAGACATTAAAAGTGAATGAAGGCAAAAAAGATTTAACAAAAAAATAAGAGACATGTTTTGACAATCACTGTATCAACAGTTTTAAGTCAAATAAGGTGGAACTATATTGGGCACATACTGAGAAGCGAGCAGAGGATCGCCAAACAGGCATTGGGATGGTAAACAAATGGATTGAGAACAAGGTCATCCTAAGCAAACCTTGATGACAGAAGCCAAAGGTGCTGGACTGGATTCTGTCATAAACGCGGGGCCGTGTTAGCGCAGTCGATAAGAAGCTCACTTTCAAATACAGCTGCTACTCGCTGCAGCCCACGGTAGGTGTTCGAAACCTGGCGGCTCCCGGGGTTAACCCAGCCTCTAGGAAATGGGTACCAGAGTTGATACTCTGGGGTTAATGGAGAAACGTCGCTGCAGGTGCAGAGGTTATGTGCGAACAGGCGACACAGGCGGACAGTTCTTATCAGCTGTCTGTACTGGTGGCAGAGCACTTATGATTTATAACCGTGTGCAATGCGGCTGGTTCACATCTCCTGACTTTACCTGTCCTTAATATCAAAGGGATTGCACCAGATAGAACACAGTGGAGGACTAGACTGCAAGCCTATGATGGCCGACAGGATTTTAGTGATGATGATGAGGTAGACTTGCTTGTAGAGATTTCATCTGTTCCATAGTTGTTGTTTTTTTTCCATAATGTAAATTATTTGTATTTGAAGTATGGTATGTTTTTTTTTCTTCTACAGAAGGTCCCAAAGCCATGTTTATTGTTAATATTTAAGACTTTCTTCTTCTTTTTGTTTTACAGGTTGTGATGTTGAGATGAATTCTGAGTTTTCTTGGATTTTTTGATGCTCATGTGTGATCATGCAGCCACGGGAAAGTGACAGATGTTAAATAAACAAATGTTTAACACTAGTCTTCAGTTGTGTGTTGTCTCTTCCTCTTTTTCTGCTTCTTCATCTTAGTGTTCACCAGGTGTAAACTCGAGCGGAAAGTTCTGGTTGTTCATCCACTTCTGGGGTTCAGTCTTGTTCCAGAACTTGCATTTTGCGTGCGTATCCATTTTACAACCCTAGCTTACTTGTGTACAGAATTTTTGTTCTTTGCTGCTTAGACAGATAAACTCTGACCTCGGAGAAAGTAACAACAAAGGAAAGCCATGAATAAGAGAGAGCTCGTAGAAAGTTTTTTTGGTGTTTTTTTTTTTTTTAAGGAAAGAAACATCACCAAGATTTGTTACCCAGTACTGTTCTAAGCATAAAAGGACTTATACCAAAAAAGGACTTAGTGCACTTAAGACTATGGCTGCAATTGACATAGAGCAGAGAATGCTTTTCACACTATACCAGCACCTGATCCTGGCAGTGGTTGATTATGGCCTGGGACTGCTTACCGTCTCAAAGAGTCAGATGGGCAAACTAGAGCGCATACAGAACACGGTTATAGGGTCATTCTGGGTTGCACCAGAGACACCAAAATGGTGTGTATGCGATACATCCTTGGTTTGCCGACTGTTGCAGGTAGGCACAAGGTGCTGCAGGTGAAATCATATCTCAGGGTAGCTAAAAACACAGACCACCCTTTGCATGAAGCTCTGGGTGCAGTTAAGGGTCAGCGGCTGATAAGAGGGGAGGTCATGGATGGCTCAGGCAGAAGACACAGTCAGACAGTTTTGCATCCTTGAGAACATTAGGCGAGGAGAAGAGTGGGTCAAAGTGCCACCTGAACAGTTAGACTTGTGTAGAGTCATAATCACGCTGAGCCGGGAATGTAGAGACGCCAGCTGGTGCTACAGAAGTGGAAATTCAGCAGTAAATTCAAGATAATGCTCGCTCAGAGGATTTGATCATTTACACAGACGGTTCAGTGTCAAGAGGCAAAAGAAGTGCTCGGGGCTTCTTAGCAAAAGGTAATGGTTTATGTTTGGTGCAGGAGAGCCTAGCATATGATACCACAACATCCAGCTTAAGAATGGAGGTGGAGGCAGTCATTGCAGCTTTCCGCTGGCTAGAGAACACGACACACACACATTGTGATCGTAACTGATTCAGAAAGCATGCTGAGGAAGATCAGAACAGGTATGCTTCGTGCTGAGTGGCATGCTTCGCTACGGAGAACACGGGTGAGGAGTACTGTCTTGATTTTTTTACCGGGACACCCCGGTGTGTTGGGAAGTGAACAGGCGGACACACTTGCTGGCTCTGCGCAACTTGGTGGAATACTGATACATGATAAGGCAGAGGTGATTAGTGCCTTGTGGAAGAGCATGTACAGATCGGAGGAGCAGATGGATCACCACAGTCTGGTGAGATTGATGCAGAGGGTAGTGACGAGAGGTTCTGGCAGATGCTCGAGGCTCAGAGAAAAGGCAAGACAGACGTTTAATCAGAAAGCTACTGGCACCATTAGTATCGGAGGGCTTCATTGGCTGCTGAAGATGGGGACGGAGCTCTATACGGGAATGCCCGGAGTGCTGTGATGTCGGTTATTGAATCAAATGAATCCTAGGCATTTAAAAGGATCATTCTCTTGCTATTTTTTACTGAACTAAATTAATAGTAATATAATAATCCTTTGTGGGAGCACATTAGAACTACATCAAGTTCCAAGGACTCCAGGTCAGTGCTGTCAATGGTCTTGCTCAGTCCAAAAATTCAATATAGTATTGAGGGGCAAAGTCATTTCCTAATGTGCAGTGTTGTTATCCAGTCATGATCTGTTTAGTAAAGTCTATTCATTGTTTGTCCATGACGTCTCTTAATCTCTCCAAGAGCATCCTGTATTGACAGTAATCCCTCCATCATATCAGCGCTCAAGGAAAGACGGGCAGATCATGAGCCTTCCCTAACACCCAAGGAGGCTTCCATAAATGTAGAGCTGAAACATGATGCTCTGGTAGGTCTCACACAAGGAATTGTCATGTCCTGCGCATGACTAACCTCAAATCCATATGTTCATCTTCCCACTCATCGTGCTTTGCACCCTCTGTAGATCAAGAGGGAGCCGCCCACAGGTCTAGGACTTCGATGATCACACAAATGGGCACATTTTATGTTTTGTTATCACAATTGATGTCACTGCACATTGGGCATACCCATGCATGCTCAGTTCTCCGAAGCAGCAGCCACTCCAAAGTACTTCTACTAATTGTACCCATAAGAAGCTGGTTATATTGTCTTCTTTCTCGGCCTCGAAGACGGCAAAGACGTGTATCTCTATGTCACGCAATCGTGTTAGTGTCAGGGATTCCTTATCCTCCATTAGCCCAGTTCGTACAGCGTTGACTATATCTGCTCTGTCCATACTTTTTCCCTCAATCATTAGTGCAGTGCTTGCCAGTTGGTCTGCTCGCTCATTTCCCTTTAGCCATCATAACCCGGTGTTACAGAGGTTAAGTGCGATTTCCGAATGCTTTCTATCCATTCAGAGTGCATACTGCCCGTTGCTATCTTCTGAAGCATATTCATTGAGTCTGAGACAATTACTACCTGTGTGGCGGTTTGCTCGGATACCCACGCTAAAGCTCTAGAAGCAGCGGCTATTTCCATTGTCATGGTTGTCTGGTAAGCGCCGCTGTCCTCATGTATTGTTTTCCCCTTTCTTTGCGCTGTGCATGCCCATGCTGACCTTGATCCGCGCTTCACGAATCCGTCTGTGTAGATGATGGTATCTTCTGCTGATCTATCAGTTCCCTTACTTCTGTGTCTACGGCCGTTAGAATTTGATCCCTGCAGTACCTTCCGAGTGTGATGACAACCTTAGAGATGCCATGCATGTCTACTGGTGTATTCGTCCATTCTTTTCCGTGACTGATCACGTCTAGGTCACATACCTGCTGGATTAAATCCTCAGCCTTTGCCTTCCAAGAGCGGCCTCTTTTGAGACACGTTCCTTTTGTGTCGTGTATAGCTTTGTGTAATGGGTGGTTAACGTCTGCCGATACCCTCATGTAAGCCTTGACCTGTGCCACTTTGTATCTGCTAGACATGGTCGGCAGACCCAGGACATAACGCATGGCGTTGCAGGAGGTGTCTTTTAGGCAGCCAAGTATGAGTCTCATAGCCTCATTCTGTACTCGGTCCAGTCTTACTAGCTGGGTTTTGCTGACAGTGAGGAGGCCAAGACCATAGTCAATGACGCTAAGCACAAGCCCTTGATAGAGAAGGAAAAGTAGACGTTGTTCAATATCAGCTGCTGCTAGCACCTTGAGTGCTGTAAAGTCTTTCCTGGCTCTAAGTATGACGTTGTCTACGTGGCATTTGTATGACAAGCATCTGTCAAATGTCATGCCCAGGTATTTCATGGTGTCCGTTCTCTCGATGTCCACACCACAGATGCTTACGACTGCCGTTGGTGTACTAACGATGTGGGTATTCAGAGAGAACCATGTTAAGGAGGCTTTGGACGGGTTCACCTGAGCTCTTGATTCCTGGCACCATTTACTAAGTCTGTCTAGTTCGTGTTGTAGTGTGGTTGTAATTTCCTGCCTGTTTTTACCTCGACGATAAACAAGGATATCATCTGCATACGACATTGTTCTGCCTAGGCCTACGCGTTGTGCACTCCTGACTCCTGCTGGGTACACATTGAAGAGCACAGGCGACAATGGTGATCCCTGGGGCAGACCCATTAGGACGCGTTGAGGTTTGGATGCCCATTCACCACATCGAAGCGACACTGTTCTTTCAAAAAGCGCTGCTGCGATCCAGTTGACCAAATTTGTTTCTATCTGCATATCCAACAGCAGTCTGATGAGCATGTTGTATGGGACGCTGTTGTACGCATATTCTAAGTCAATAGCGGCTGCAGCAGTTTCCATTCCCTCCTGGAAACCCTCATATGTGTCGTAGGCAAATACTGAGGCATTGCACCATGTATCTCTTCCTGGTCGGTAACCACCTAGTGTAGCAGGGAATAGGCCACACGACCAATATTTGGGTTAACGTTCTGGCAACGTTTTTTCCATGAGTTTTCCTAGTGTTCTGGAGTGTGATGATTCTGTAGCCATTTATTCTCGTGTGGTATTTTCCTGGCTTAGGAACCGGTCTGAGGTAGCTGTGGAGTCAGTCATCAGGAATAATGCCAGTTGTCATGGTGTTAAAAATCGTGGATAGTTCATCAATATCTGTCGCCTCGAGGCTTTTGAAGTCGCTGTATCTAATGCCATCAGGCCCTGGAGCTGTGTCCGGACAGGTCTTCAGTGTTGCTCTGATGCAGTCCGTTGAGATGTATACTGTATCATTGACTTCCTCCATTTCAGCCATCTGGATATTATGTAAACTCTGTTTCATCTGCTCCCTCTCTTCCCTATCTTTCTTTTCCGTCTGCAGGAGAAATCTGTGCAGGATAGCCTCGCCTTTGTCTTTATCCGATTGTAACACCACCCCGTTGTCCATCTTTAGCTCAGGCATAACAGAGGTTTGTCTGCCTCCGTTTATCTTTTGGTGGAGCCGCCAGAATTTTTTGAGTGATTTTTCATAACCTATTTCTTCGCAAAAATGTTCCCACATTGTGTGCTTAGTTATTTAAAATGTTCAGTGAGTCTGTCTTTTTTGTGTTTAATGTCTCGTTTCTGCGCCTCAGTAAAATTCGAAAACTTTCTGCATTTCTCCCAGTCTTTGGTGGCACCTCGTTTCTCTGTTCTCTGCTAACTGAATGGGGGCAGCCCTGTTGGAAAGAACAGTGGTATTTTGTTCAGGTACATGGATATGAGTATCTGCCGAGATAAGTGAATACCTCTGGGGTGGCCTCTACTGCTAGCAGAGGAGGGCAATCGAAAAGGTTTCTGAAGGCTGAGAACGTAGTCTAAAGCCATGTGGATGTGGAAAGCAAGGGGAAAATACCAGATTACTATACCAAGAAACTTATGTATTTTTGTCATATCAAGCACCATGACAGATTGGAAAAAATTATAGCAGAAGACATGGTACCAGGAAGGAGGGGCAGGGGCTGACCAACATGAAAAAGAGCAAAGGATATAAGTGACTCCTTGACTTTGAAAGTACATGAGGCGGGAGAGCTGGCGAGAGACCGAGTTTCTTTCAAGCAGACCGTGATGAGAGCGACGTTTCTGCAAAGGACCTGTTACATGATGATGACATGGATATCAGATCCAGTATGCATTTGCCCTTGCCTTCCTCAGGGATCGCTATTGTCACATATAATCAACTATATCTGGCAAAAAGTTGGGCTAGCTGGGCCAGGGCAAACTTTGTTATTTGCAGATCAATGTAGATCCTAATGTATCGAAGCGGGTACCACATGTGGTTCCAACTCCAGAATCCTGAAACAAGTATATACTGGAGCCGTCAGGCTAGTGATGGAATATGTCTCACCTGAATGGGCTACAGCAGCCAAGACCATAATGGAAAAACTGGACAGGATTCAGAGAATGGGACTGAAGATTGTTCTTGGAGCCATGAAAACCACCCCCATCAGAGAGATAGAGAGGATTGCAGATACTGAACCTCTTCAACTTAAAGGACAATACAGAACTCTTTTACAGTATGAGAAATTAAAGACTACAGAGTCGCCCACTGCATTTTAAATTTAAAGAGAGCAAAAAACAGAAGCGTCAGAGCCCCAACCACCTTGCTAAAGAACTGTACAGAAAGCACCAAGATCTGCTTGAAAGAGATGTTGTACGGTGCAAAAATTTTAGACCAAAGAGTGAACAAGCGAGCCAGAGAAAGCAAATGTAGCCCTAAAGTACCATAGATCACTTCAAAAGATGCACAGACTGATATACAACAGAGAACCTTGGCTCTTGCAATGCTTGAAGAGAAGTATCCCAACACCACTTGGACACGGGTTTTCACTGATGGCTCTGCTACAGATGCAGTCCGAAAGGGAGTTGCAAAATATACGTTAAACACCCTAGCAGCAGAGCAGAACAACTCTACCAGAAGGTGACATCTGCACCAACTACAGAGCTGAGGCAACTGCCCTCCTTTCTGCACTCCAGTACCTCATCACTCACGAACAGAAAGGGCACAAAATTGTTGTCCTTAGTGACTCAACGTCTGTTCTCCAGAAAAAAAACAAAAAAAAAGACAAACTAATTACTGAGCCAGTCAACATTGACTTGCTCTCTAAGGAAGCAAAACTTGTCCTGCAGTGGACACCAGCCCACTGGTTTTCAAGGAAATAAGAGAGCAGATGAGCTGGCAAAAGCTGGGAGTCATATTCCACAACCTCATCCACCACACAGCTTTAAGGAAACTAAAACAGCCCTAAAGCAGTTTTTCAAGGGGGATTAAGAAAATCAGAATGGAGACTACAGACAAGAGAGTGTCAGCATAAACAAACAAACAAGAGGAAAGGACAAACATACATGTTCAGGGTTCGGACAGGACACTGATCTTGGGGCACACCTGCATGGGATAGGTATGAAAGAATCTGTTGCACTGCCTATGACTGGGGCAGAAAGACTGACCTCTGAGCACATACTGCATAACTGCCCTAACTACTCTCAGCAAAGATTGTGTATCTGGCCCAAGAGAGCTACAATACTAGAGGAGCTGTGGGAGACCTGTGGTGGCGGACACACAATCCTGTTTGTCACCCATACGGGACTAAATGTTTAGCATGGCTGATGTCGAGCGCAACAGAAAAAAAAAAGAGACGGACATGCACGACATGATCGGGTGCTTGCAAAATGCTTTTCATGAGATGACGAAGGTGGTGTGAGTAGACTGGGTCAAGGGTAAACCTAGAGAAGGCCAGTGTTTTGTGGTACTCCTTAAGGAAGACGTGCCCAGCATATTCGTGAAGGGTTTAAACTGAATAAATGTTGAAAGAAGAGAGAGATTGAAACACTAAAATCTTACATTTGATCGCAGTCTGTCGTATAAAAACCGCGTGGAGAAAACTGATCACATGCAGGTGCGGTCTGTCAGCACTGAAGAAGATTGTAGCGACACACGTGGAAAAAAAACTATTGGTCTTATTGTTCAAGCATTTGGTCCTGTCAGTAGCTGATTATGGCCTAGGGATTTTAACCCTATCACAGTGTACAAAACCTAACAGAATAAAAATGAAGGAGTCCAAGTCCAAGTCCTTTTGAAAAAAAAAAAAAAAAAAAGCTCGAACACGTTCAGACTGCTGCTAGCTAGCCTAGGCTGATAGCAGTCTCCGCCTATATTTGTGGTCTGGGTTATTTGCGTGACTTTCGTGACTGAATTTTAGTTTTTGTGCCATTTCTGGGCTTGATGCTTCCATCCGAATCAAACCGCTCGTCCTGTTGTCGCTGGTGCATGTCTTCCTTCTTCTTTCTTGGTGTTTCCTGTTTGTTCTGTCTCCCTTTGATCTGGCTAGGCGTATCTCGAAGGAGAGAGAGAGCTTCCATACACAACGTCCTTTGGACCACCATTTATTGTTTTAAAATTTTGAGTATTTAAATTATGCCAAAGAATACTGAAAACAGTTTTTGAATTTTAATAGTTCCGAAATGTGAAAATGTTCCGCGTGTGACCATAGTGGTCTTATAGATAGCAGTCTTCCTGTAATATGAACGGGTTAGTCATGTAATGGATATGTATGTGAGAGTTTATGTGGAGACTTAAGCGGGTCCAGTCGTCATCTGTTATTATGTGATCGGGTTGTGTTGACAGCTAAGCTCCGGTGTACGTAAATACCATATAACCGGAGCATCCAGCTCACGCTTTGAGATCCAAATGTTCGGCGATGAGAATTGCTGTGGTTAAACTCATAGTGCATCCGAAAGTTAGGGAAGGGTGAGGGGAAAGGGGGCGGGAGGCCATTCAGCCATTTCTCTTCGTTGCCGTCTTGCTGAATTCTAGCGTGGCCTTTTGTCGGTACTATGTGTATCACGTTACCAACCTTTGCTATCATCACAGTGGTGGGGTGGTATTGGTGGTTCTGTGTTCTAGTCCTCTCATTATTGAGTCACTTGTTTTCCCTATTTGCTGTCAGTCGTATCTTGTTGTGAGTCCTGTCGGTGATGTGCATGTTGTATGCATGCTGTTGAATGGTATGGTTTTGTGTATGAATCCCCGGAGTACATGGACGCACCCAACTAGATGTATGCGTTCATGCACTCGAGTACTCATACACGTAGACAACACTACATATTTGCACGTCCTTTCATACTTATCCATGTATGCATACCTAATTGACATTACGTACACACGCAAACTCTTTTAAATGCGAGCACATCCACATGTAGTGACATTCACTCTTCCATGTCTTGTGCGTTTTGTGTCGCAATGTCTGTAGTATCGTCTGGTCGTGTCACTTTTAAGTTATGTCTCGTTACTTGAACGTGACCTGCCCGGTACTGTCTTATCATGTTTTGGTGGATGGTGTGTGCTGATGACGTTTTTGCTGCGTACACACCTCATTCCATTTGTTCTCATTAATTAACAGACATGCAGCAACACAATTTATGTTTTTTTGAGTGCACTGTCATTCACACACACTTAAATATACACGCTCCCATATATATACACACATGCACACTCATACCCACATATACATGTATACAGTAATATATTTTTATATCCACGTACTCATTCAACTGTACCTTTCGCCCAGCTATATTCCCACTGTCCTATCCATACGTGATCCATTACCGTCCGCCTACATACACTGTGTCTTCTGTATCCATCTTATACATAAATGCACTCATACTACACGCACTCTTCCTTGTGTATGTATCCAAGTTCACATCTCTGCACTCATCATACTTACACTACCTCCCTTACGCTAGGGTGTCCAGAGTTACCATCTGATCAGTTCATTCTGTTGTACTGAGTAGATCCTTAATCTGGTCTTTTTAGTTTGGGTTTGTTTTAATAAGGTATTGTTTAACCAGTTTTTGGATGTCTCTATTGCTATCTACCTTTAAACATTTGTTTGCAGTAGTTTGTTGTTTGCGTTTTAGAAAATACTCCTCAATGGGTTTCCTATTATATAAGTTTATTATATAATGCTCTATTGCATTATCTTGAAAGCAGTCCAGACATAGGGGAGATGTAAATTTCTCTGGATGCCACCCTAACCTAGCTCTCCATAGTAGTTTGTTAGCTGGGATTTTCAGTTTGTCCCGTACCTGTGTGTTAAGACTGGGCTCTTTAAGGTTGTTGTAGGCATCTCTGCCTGTATTGCTCCCTTGCCATTGTAGTTTCCAAATTTTAATTATATGTCGTTTGATTATGCTAGTCCTTTCAGTTTTTCCGAATCCTACATCTACTAAAACATCACATTTTGCTCCCTTTTTGGCTGCTATGTCAGCTTTTTCATTGCCTATTACACCTCTATGTGCTGGTACCCATGCAATGGTGACTTGGCATCCTTTATTCTTGAGCTGAGTTGTTAGATTTAGGATTGTCTCTTTTATATCTGGTCTACTGCTAGTTTTATGTGTTTTTGACTGATTCATTGTCCTCGGTGCAGACGTTAGATTTAGGATTGTCTCTTTAATATCTGGTCTACTGCTAGTTTTATGTGTTTTTAACGTCTGCACCGAGGACAATGAATCAGTCAGTATGGTAAATTTAGTTGGAGGTTTATTAATTACCATCTCTAGTGCCTTCATTATGTCGACTAGTTCTGCTGTGCATACTGCCACATGATCTGTTATTTTATATTCTCTTTGCATATTCCAC
This sequence comes from Candidula unifasciata, assembly GCA_905116865.2. Classification (NCBI taxonomy): domain Eukaryota; kingdom Metazoa; phylum Mollusca; class Gastropoda; order Stylommatophora; family Geomitridae; genus Candidula; species Candidula unifasciata. Next base: position 184,835 of record CAJHNH020000967.1, on the reverse strand, counting down.
TGTGGGATTATTACTCCTGCTCCTACTTCTCCTGCTTCATTCTTAGATCCGTCAGTGTATGCAGCCAGATTGTCTGATCGGATCTGGTCTATGTATTCTTCTGTTATTGCTTTGGCTTTAAATGTTTCAGTATTCTTATTAATAATTTTCATCAGACTCATGTCTGTCCTGGGCAGCTCTAGTCTCCATGGAGGGATTTGAGGGACAAACCTGCCTCTAGAGTCCTAGCTAAGTCCTCATCATCGTTAATTTCTAGTGCAGCGTCCCAGGCTGCTGGTCTCTGTATGTCTCTGACCGGTCTGTCACCTAGGTGGGTAATGTTATGATGAAAAGCGTCTGAAGCTGGGTGTCTGGCATCGTTGGCCGCTTTCATCCAATAGCTATAAGTTAGTTGTTTCCTTCTGAGGTTAAGCGGTATGATGCCTAGTGCTACCTCCATGGCCTCTCTCGATGTTTCTTTGCCAGCGCCCATGATGGAAGTCAGGGCTTGGCACTGAATCCTATCAAGATTGCATTTGCTGTTCTCTGATGCTGATTCGTATACTATGCTTCCGTATTCCATTTTGCTTTATAAAATTGTATTAGGGTGTCCTGGTGTGCTCCCCATCCGTTTCCTTTAATCATTCTCAGCATATTATTGTACTTTGTACACTTTACTACGAGATCATCGATGTGCTTAGCCCAGGTCATTTGCTCATCCAGAATCATTACTAGTACTGAAAATGTTCTTTCTTGTAGAAAGCTTAGGATATATCTATAGGTTCTTCCGGTAAATCCTAGTTTAGCTGCTTTAAACAAGGCTGCTGGCCGATAGCACTGGTCATATGCCTGTTCCAGATTCAGGAACACTGCCATTGTCTTACCTCCTGTTTTAAATGACTTTTTAACATAAAAAAGGAATGAAGGAATGAGCATTGTCTTGGGTTACACATGAGATACACCAATCAGAACGAGGTATTTGCTTGTGCTGACACCGGTAAAATCTAGACTGTCATTGGCGCAAGCTAAGACCTATATGCGAGTTACTAATGGTGAAAAATATCTGCTGCCTGACAGTCCGAACGATTTTAAAAGTGACCGGTTTCAAAAAGGAAAGTCCTGGATATTACTGTCTGAAGATATCGAGACGGCGACCTTAGTCAAGCAAATACGGTGGAAAAGGGGGGGGGGTGTGAAGGGTCGACACGAACACTCACAACAGCAGTTTTCATCGAGTTAGGGAGAGAATGAATACAGTATTGTAACGGTATGGAAAAATAAGAGGTGCAACAACTGATAGATTAAAACGCTGGGCTAGATGATGCAGTAGTGTACACCGGTGGTTCTGTTCATCGGGGTGTAAGATCTGGTTGGGGCTTTTCAGCTAAAGGGAAAAATCATGACAGAACAAAATGGAGCTTTTTTTTTTTTTAATCTATAACTTCAAGCATGATGATGAAGGAAGAGGCAATCGCTGCAGCTCTGGGTGGGGAGCAGACAATGAAAGTTAACAGAGGATGATTGTGTCTGATTCTTGGTACTGCGATAGTTTGAAATGGAACAAATGTGGCATGCAGCAGTACGCCAAGTTTACAGGGAATCACGTGGATGCACTCACGGCCAGGGTCCAACTTTTTATAATGCTCCAGTGGGCTGGAATATGCAGGAGTGGGAGGCAATGAAAGTGGGTTTTCTGGCTACAAAAGCTATAGCTACGGGAACACTCGTACAAGGGAGACATTCTGAAGATCATTTATCAACGACTGCTGATAGAAGACATGAGGTTAGATGAAATTATTTGTGTAAAAATGTATGAATGAGGAACGTAAGGTATGGATCTGGCAAGGAGGGGCGTATATGAGACAAAGAATGACGTGTATAGGCAGTGGGCTATGGCACGCCCTTCTGGAGCTATTTATAAATAGAGTCGGCCGTGACTATGGGTACAGTTAGCATCTACACCATAACCTTCTTTCGTGCCTGTGACTAAAATCAAGTAACAGAATTAATCAAGTAACAGAAAGTGTCTAAAATCAAGGGAACATGTCATCCATTCACAGTAACATCTGGAGTAAGACAGGGGTGTGTATTATCACCACTGCTGTTTATCACCTACATCGACAGTATATGCAAGAATGCCAAGCCCATGAATGAAAATGATAGTAAGATCAATGAATTACTCTTTGCAGATAACCAGGCCTTGATAGCAGATACAGTCATGAAATTGCAACAACATCTAACATCCATGAATGAAGAATGTAAAACAAATAATATGAGAATCAACACTGAAAAGACAGAAGTAATGTCAATAGGAAAAAATAAGACAGATCTAAACATAGCAAAAGAATACAAAGGCATTAAACAAACCATAAAAGAAAATTAGTAACCACGGAAATGAGATGTCTGAGAAGGGCTGTAGGAGTGACCATAAGAGATAAGATAAGGAATGAGATCAAAAGAGAAAAAGTCGGCACAGAACAAATTCTAAATTACATACAAAGACAGCAAGTCCACTTATAGAGAATGCCTTGTGACACCATACCATACAAAGCATACATGGAAAGAGAAGAAGGACGTAGATCACGAGGTAGACCAAGAACAAGATGGAAGGATAACATCAGAGAAACTCTACAAACACGAATGTGCCTAGGTCGAAGCGGCCAGAAAAGTTAGAAACAGAACCTTATATCTCCCTCGACACTCCAAAGCGGTAAAAGAGGAAGTGAAGAAGAAGTAGAAGACCAAAATCACAGCGATACTTTTATTACTTTTCATTGGTTTGGCATAAGATTCCAAAATTCTCCAAAGTTATTTTCTGTGTAAGCTATTAACAGCCTTCTTAAAGTCGTGGAAATTCGAAATTAATGGTTGTTGTTTTTCAATAAATTCCTCAAAAATAAGTTCAAGTTGAATGTTTGATCTAAGCACATTCTTCCGGGTCAAACACCTGCCTTTTCTTTTCCAAGAATTGTTTACGCTACCCGTTTAAATTCTAGTGACAATTATTTTACAAAATATCGTCTTTCACATTACTTACAACAGAGTAATTTCTCTGCAGTTTTTACAGTCGGTTAGTTACCTTTCTTTGGAAGTTTTAACTTCTTCTTCTTCTTCTTCTCTTCCACCTTGTACCTCATCGAAGTGTCGGGGTTTTAACAATTAGGCCTATTGCTTTGGAATTTTTTTTACTCTGGTAAATTCTAGTAAACAAATCTTTCACTCGGTTTATGGTTATATCATCTGCTGCCTTGAGCATTTCTGTTTTACTAATATCATCATAATCTGCTGCCTTGTTGTCTGTTAATGAACTGATTGCCTCCCCTATTGCCATGTCTGATATGTCCTACATTTACAGGTAATATAGTCCTTCTAGTTGATCTAAAATACTAATTCTATAATGTTTTATTTCCCTAAATACTTCCGTTGTTCTTCCCACATCGTAAAAGTTATAATATTCCAGGTGCCAATTCTGGAGGTTTTCCTAGGTGAAAGGAGGTACGTCGACGACCTAGACTCCTTTCAGCTTTCTTCACATCCTGACATCCTTCTTCTGCTAGAAGATCCTTACCTCATCTTGGTTGGCTGTGTTTTTCTTTTTTTTTTTGATTTTTCCATGTTTTTTTTGTGTGTGTGTGTGGCCATTGTTTTTAAGGATGAAGTAGCCAACCTCAAGCCTCTACCAACTGAAAAGTCCACATTCTTTGGGCAGTCCTTAGAAAGGAAAACTGGTGCAAGACGTGATATCAAGAAAGTTGCAGGGGAAGGGAAAACAAGGATACTTTTCCTAGAAAGATATTAGACAAGGTGACATTGTGGTACCGAGTAAAATGTGTACAAGTATATTTGTTGACTAACATCTTGCAGCACCTTTCGCTGCGAGGAGTTGCCAGGGAATTTGACAGATGTTCAACACTCAGGGGAAAAGCGAGACGGATATACTATCAGACAGTTACTGGTGCCATCGGAATTGGAACTCTTCGCTTGCTGCTGAAGACGAGACAGAGCGTTTATGCAAGTACTCTGAGGACTATGATGTCGTTATTTTATTTAAGACTTTAACCTTGCGGTATAAACGATATGTTTGTACAATATTGCGATATAATAAATAAACGACTAAAAAAGGGAGGTAACAATCAGCAACGGGAAGTGCGATCCATGTGCATTTGGAGGATTGTAAACAAATTTGTGGTTGTGACCTCTTCTCCTTGATCTTTATCTATAAAATTTTTTTACCACATCGGATATTGGAACGTAACTATCGTGTTATATGTATCGATTTATTAAATCAATTTAAATGTTCATAAAGTTAATCTAAATACATTTGTAATTTTAACAATTAAACAATAACACATGAGGTCCGGTCCACAAGCAGAGAGTTGAAAAAGTGAAGAGTTCATTCAAGAATTGACATCACATCACAGCACTCCGGACATTCCCATGCCTGCTCCGTCCTCATTTTCAGAAGCCAGCGCAGAGTTCCAATACTGATGGTACCGGTCACAATCTGATTATTTGTCTGTCTTGCCTTTCCTCTGAGTGTAGTGAGAGCCGGCCAGGGTTACACACTCCAGATTAATAATGGCGCTTCTTTGATTTATTCCCCAAAATGGCGGCATGCCACATTCTGGCCATAAAATATCCAAAAATATCCGAACGACGGTGTTCGCGTATATCTAAAATACGGACTTTCTGCCAACGAACAAATCGCGGCAAAACTAGGATTACTTGACAACCAATATCAATATTTGCACACGGTACTAGTAGCAGACGATAAATACCGACCGTTGACAAAAATTTCGAGCGTTTCTGCAGACGACGATACTAGCAGACGATATTAGCGACCGTTGACCAATTTCGAGACATTAAAGACGATGAAAGCCGATTAGCAATACTGTGTTCAATACTGTGTTCCGATTGGAGCGGTAGATGTCAGACTTGTCGGCATGCGCCAAACGCGATTAAACTCATCGCCGAGCGTATCTAGGTGCCTGGGACTCACGAGTACAGTAATTGGAGGAAGTTGCAGGAGATGCGGTAGCTGCCACTCGTGAGTCCCAGCCATCTAGTTTAGCCCTCATCCGCGCCGCGCGTAGCGGCGCGGGGGATACGCTCGGCGGTGAGGCACACTCGCAGAAGCAGGTCGGCAAGCAACGTATGTCAGAGCATTTGTTTCGTTATTTGGAGCCGGCACATATATTTTTAATAGAACTGACCCCGCATTCGGATATTTTTGGATATTTTATGGCCAGAAATTGGCCAATTTAGCTCCTTTTTGAACGCCATCATATTACAGATGCCATTTTGGGGAACGATTCAAAGAAGCGCCTTAATAATAATAATCTTGTTTCTCTACCAATTCCATTGCTTGTTCCCAAAGGGCCTTGACCACATCTGCCTTGTTATGTATGATTGTATCAATTGACCACCCAGTGGTGCAGATCCAGCTAATCTGTTTGCCTGTTCATTACCCACTATGCCGGCATTGCCTGGAGAAAAGATCCAAAGTATGCTCACTACCTGTGACCTTCCCAGTGAAACTTGCCACTCTGCTCAAAGCATCCTTCACCTTGTCTTCACCATTCTCAGCATGCTTTCAGAGTTGAGAGAGTGAAGAGTGAGAGACAAGTGAATTTTTTTGAGTTACAGTTACTGACAGTGACAGCTTATATTAGTTATAATTAAACAGCACTAATTCTTCTAACACATATGTATATTATATTGTTAGCGGGAACACATTGATAATCATGGAGTGTAAGAGTACAAATACTACTGCATGGCTTCTGTCATCTTCCAGGTGACCCAAGTAGTTGTTGATCTATTGTAATTGTTTTTGTACTGACCCTCAAACGCCCCTCCCCCCACCCCCAAAGATTGGCTTTAAAACTAGTCTTCAAAATAATAAACAAAGATAAAAAGAAAGGCTCAGCAAATCATTGACCTGGACATGATGAAAAACTATTAGAACTTCAAATTGAATCAAATGAATCATGCTGAATTTTAGAAGTTTAAGTTCAACTGGCTCTTTTCTTTTCTTGTCAGAGCAGTTTTAAGTTTTTTATATTAAATAGTTTAGTTGAAACAAAGAAATAAGACCACATTCCTGAAGGCCACCATCACCCTCTGTCAGCTCAGTTTGTGTAGCACATAACGAGGATGTGTTGCAAAAGTCTTGCATTAGGATTCATGCGATAACCTCAGATCAGCACAGAATCTGCTGGTGCCCAGTGTGAGGTACAAAGTATTTCACACATCACAATGGCCTTAACTTTTCCTCCTGCCTGTGACCGAAATCACTGTGCCATGAGTGTGTTGTTCTAAATGTTATACCTATATAAAATGGATGTGGTGTTTTTGATGCATGGTATGCCACACATTGTTTCCTATTTTTATCGTATGTCTTAATTATTGATATGTGAATTTTTGTTTCAAGAAGGGATGAAATGAAGTTATATATTTTATTGTCGATTTTCAGGCAGTCAGTGTTGGATAGTTCTAATTATTGATCCCTGCATTGATATTTGTAACCATGGCAGAGCAGCAGAGTTTACCACCACAGATGCAGATTGATACAATGTCAACTGGTTCTCAGGTGTGTGCTATGTCTTCTGAGTCTAAATGTGTGTGGTATGTCTTGTATGCTGGTTCTTATATGTGTAGCATGTCTTATCTACGGGTTCTTATGTGTGTGGTATGTCTTGTCTGCTGGTTCTTATGTGTGTGGTATGTCTTGTCTGCTGGTTCTTATGTGTGTGGCATGTCTTGTCTGCTGGTTCTTATGTGTGTGGTAATGGTATGTCTTGTCTGCTGGTTCTTATGTGTGTGGCATGTCTTGTCTGCTGGTTCTTATGCGTGTAGTATGTCTTGTCTGCTGGTTCTAATGTGTGTGGCATGTCTTGTCTGCTGGTTCTTATGTGTGTGGCGTGTCTTGTCTGTTGGTTTTCAGGTGTGTGGCATGTCTTATCTGTTGGTTTTCAGGTGTGTGGCATGTCTTGTGGCTAGTTCTTATGTGTGTGGCATGTCTTATCTGTTGGTTCTCAGGTGTGTGGCATGTCTTTCTGCTAGTTCTTTTGCGTGTGGTATGTCTTGTCTGCTGGTTCTTATGCGTGTGGCATGTCTTATCTACGGGTTCTTATGTGTGTGGTATGTCTTGTCTGCTGGTTCTTATGTGTGTGGCATGTCTTGTCTGCTGGTTCTCATGTGTGTGGCATGTCTTGTCTGCTGGTTCTTATGTGTGTGGCATGTCTTATCTGTTGGTTCTCAGGTGTGTGGCATGTCTTTCTGCTAGTTCTTATGCGTGTGGTATGTCTTGTCTGCTGGTTCTAATGCGTGTGGTATGTCTTGTCTGCTGGTTCTTATGCGTGTGGTATGTCTTGTCTGTTGGTTCTTATGCGTGTGGTATGTCTTGTCTGCTGGTTCTTATGCGTGTGGTATGTCTTGTCTGCTAGTTCTTATGCGTGTGGTATGTCTTATCTACGGGTTCTTATGTGTGTGGTATGTCTTGTCTGCTGGTTCTTATGTGTGTGGTATGTCTTGTCTGCTGGTTCTAATGCGTGTGGTATGTCTTGTCTGCTGGTTCTTATGTGTGTGGTATGTCTTGTCTGCTGGTTCTTATGCGTGTGGTATGTCTTGTCTGCTGGTTCTTATGCGTGTGGTATGTCTTGTCTGCTGGTTCTTATGTGTGTGGCATGTCTTATCTACGGGTTCTTATGTGTGTGGCATGTCTTGTCTGCTGGTTCTTATGTGTGTAGCATGTCTTATCTACGGGTTCTTATGCGTGTGGTATGTCTTGTCTGCTGGTTCTTATGCGTGTGGCATGTCTTGTCTGCTGGTTCTTATGCGTGTGGCATGTCTTATCTACGGGTTCTTATGTGTGTGGTATGTCTTGTCTGCTGGTTCTTATGTGTGTGGCATGTCTTGTCTGCTGGTTCTTATGTGTGTGGCATGTCTTGTCTGCTGGTTCTTATGTGTGTGGCATGTCTTGTCTGCTGGTTCTTAAACGGCATGTCTTATCTGTTGGTTCTCAGGTGTGTGGCATGTGGCTTTCTGCTTAACTATTCTTGTGAAATGTCTTGTCAAAGCTGGTTCTAATGCGTGTGGTATGTCTTGTCTGCTGGTTCTTATGCGTGTGGTATGTCTTGTCTGTTGGTTCTTATGAATCATGTGGTTTTGTCTTGTCTGCTGGTTCTTATGCGTGTGGTATGTCTTGTCTGCTAGTTCTTATGCGTGTGGTATGTCTTGTCTGCTGGTTCTAATGCGTGTGGTATGTCTTGTCTGCTGGTTCTTATGCGTGTGGTATGTCTTGTGTGTGCTGGTTCTTATGCATGTGCTGTGGTATGTCTTGTCTGCTGGTTCTTATGCGTGTGGTATGTCTTGTCTGCTGGTTCTTATGTGTGTGGCATGTCTTATCTACGGGTTCTTATGTTGTGGCATGTCTTGTCTGCTGGTTCTTATGTGTGTGGCATGTCTTGTCTGCTGGTTCTTATGTGTGTGGTATGTCTTGTCTGCTGGTTACTATGCGTGTGGTATGTCTTGTCTGCTGGTTCTTATGTGTGTGGCATGTCTTGTTTGCTGATTCTTATGTGTGTGGCATGTCTTATCTACGGGTTCTTATGCGTGTGGCATGTCTTATCTACAGGTTTTTATGCGTGTGGTATGTCTTTTCTACTGGTTTTTATGAGTGTGGTATGTCTTTTCTACTGGTTCTTATGCGTGTGGTATGTCTTGTCTGCTTGTTCTTATGTGTGGTATGTCTTGTCAGCTGGTTCTCAGGTGTGTGCCATGTTTTGTCTACTGGTTCTTATGCGTGTGGTATGTCTTGTCTATTAGTTCTTATGCGTGTGGTATGTCTTGTCTATTAGTTCTTATGCGTGTGGTATGTCTTGTCTGCTGGTTATTATGTGTGTGGTATGTCTTGTCTGCTGGTTCTTATGCGTGTGGTATGTCTTGTCTGTTGGTTCTCAGGTGTTTTGTCTACTGGTTCTCGGGTGTGTGCCATGTTTTGTCTACTGGTTCTCAGGTGTTTTGTCTACTGGTTTTCGGGTGTGTGCCATGTTTTGTATACTGGTGTCACATACCGCTTGTGTCACGTGCCTAGTTAAGGATTTCTTCTAATGAACCAACAGCACTCTGAAATAGTTATCAATGTTGGAATGTCGGCTCGTAATGGTCTAGGTGGAATCCCACGGCTACTGTACACATCCAGCCTATTTCAGGGGTGGGGCAACACAAGTTATGGCACTACAGTATATATACTCCTAGGCGCAACTTGGCCAGACATCCCTACTACTACAAGAAATTAGCCCCCAGACTATGATAGTTTACTATCAAAGCCATGTTAACACAGAATAAGATTTAATATAATAATCCATACACTCTAGATGGCTAAGAACATTGAAAGATGGACACTAAATCAAGATTGAAAAATTCCGAAGACATGTAATAAGTTTAGAATCGCATATATGAATCAGGCAAAAGGAATTCAATAGAATCAATGACATTAAGAAACCACAGACACAGTATATCTGTCTGGTGTGTTTGTTAGATGGTGCCACTTGCTGTATTAATGCACAAGGGGGATACTTTGAATAGAATACAGGTTATATCTTTAACTTGATTATTTTAATTTTTATGGAATTAATCTCATTACTTGTCAAACCTTGTATGAGTTATACGGTTGGCTAAATCAGTCTGAAAAATTTGTGTTCGGTCTGAAAATTTCTGTCTCTTCTTTCTTACATCTATCGTTCGTCCCCATGTGGGATACAGTTTTTCGTTATTTGAAGCCCCAACCTGGCTTTTGCTGGGGGCCCTGAATATAGTTGGGGCATAGATATGGCCTAACGGCTAAAAGGTATTTTTGTAATCTCTCCACGGGTGATTGTTATCCACTTGGTGGCACTTTGTGTCACCAGGTGTTATCACTTGTGTGATGTCTTGGTGTGGTTAAAAGTCAATCAGTCAGTTATCTCTTCCATTTCTGTCTTTCTAAGTCGTGTCTTTATATATATATAAAGTCCCACACAAAACCATAACTTTATATATATATGTGTGTGTGTGTGTGTGTGTATATATATATATATATATATGTCTGTGTGTGCGAATTCCCTCATAACCATTAGTTTTTAAATGTGAAGTCCCGTGTAAAACAATAACTTGCCGTATTTGAAGTCACTCATAAAATCATAACTTGTTTTATGTTAAGACCCTCATAACTTGATATGTGAAGTCCCTAGAATTAACAACCTGGTATGCTTACCTGTTCATTTGTATTTTACATTGCCATCTTCTGCAGTTCAGAGAATTTCTCACCCAGTATAACAAGATCACAGAGCAGTGCTTCATGGCTTGTGTCCATGACTTCACCACGCGCCGGGTCATCACTGTCGAGGTATTGTCTACATTCATTTACCATCTTTATGTGCCTGTGTGTGTATTCAGTTCCTTTTGTCATTGTTTCAAATTATAATATGTGCTTTATTTGTTAATATCAGTGGTTGTTATTCTGTTAAAATTAGCTTGAGTTATCCCAGATTCATGGGATTCTTCTTATTTGTTTACTTCCACAGGTAACTGTGTATATCTGTACTAAACATTGACGGTCTGTCTTGAGGTTCTGCCCTCACTGCTTTTGGGTGAGACGAGCTTTCGTGTGGCTAGCATCGCAATGCTATTCTTATGTATGTGTGCTGTGTGATCCCATGAGCATGATCCGGTGGGTTGAGGCGCGCTTTGTATGCAGACGGTGCATGGAGTTACCCTTGTCTTTGTCCTAGGGTATGCGGGTGTTGTTAGCAATAAAAGAGCCCACAGAGGGCTGGCCTATGGATCATGTCGACATTGTTAATGCCATTAGAGAGTTAGGACGTTCTGTGGATTTTGGGATCAGCACTTCCACATCTTTGCTAATAGTGCAAGAGTAAAGATCGGCACAGCCAGGCACAAAAAAAGCACACCAGACGCACAAGAAGTCTTGTCAACCAACATAGGACTGGGACTATCAACCACAGGACGCTGATGTGTATGTTGAAGGGGTAATCTGAGCACCTATGAATGTGTCTGGAGTGCCGTGAAGATAACCCAAATCATAACTCATAACTGGGTCAGATCATGTAACTATCTTGCATCTCTTACGGAGCTGATGGTCATAGAGGTACTGCCCTTAACTCTGGATAGATTTCTCTTTTCTCACTGTCACTTGTGTAAAGTAGATGCTGATATATTACAGTCAGTGTACATTCAGGTGTTGTTGGCAATGTGTCTGTGTATGCTCTGTCGGGACAGGCCTTTTTTTTAAGTGGGAGCAGCTGTTTCCAGCAGCTAACTGATATAGAACCAAAACAACTGCCCCTCTCTTGAAGTTAAGGTGGAGACTGTCTACGACAATTCGTTTTATGATTGTTTTTATGCCTCTTGTATTGGTCTGAATGAAGCAGGTAGAAAACCTCACCTCGGGAATTCAAGTCGGTGCTCAGCACTTATGTGCCATAGGTTCACTGCATAATATGACTTAGCCATTGCAGAAGGAATAGAAATCACTCAGAATAATTGCCCACCAAAAATTAGTGCAGCATTTAATTTTTTTTTATATACTGAAAACTGACATGTACCTAATAAGTCCAAACATAAGTTTCGTCATTGAGGGAGAGACACAAATCCAGTTGTCTTATCTGGGTCCGATCATTGAAGATGTTTTTAAGTTGGTTCAGTATGATTACAGTCACCTCCCTTTATGGGTTCCTGGATCCCATTTTGAGGACAAATGAGAATAAACCCACTCTCCCTCCCCAACAAGCATGTCGTAAAAGGTGACTACTTAGGGTGTTTCCTTTTGAGTTGGAGTGCATCTGCAAACAAATAGGGCATGTCTGTTTTGGGGTACAAGACCATAGTGCAGAAGTGGGCAAACAACCATAACTGTTTACTAGAGTTCACAGTCTGAATGCTGAGAAGAAGAAGAAGATTGCAGTTGCCAAACAACTAAAGTGTCAGTGTTGGTACTGGGTGTGGGGGGGGGGGGTGAACATTGAACAAGTGCATTCATCCATCTCACTGTTTAAGAGTAAACAAGGCAAAGCTAAAAAAAATGTCAGATGAACACATTTTTTTGGGAGACAGCAGTGCAAATCAACTTTTGAAAAATTTAGCTAGACTTTTGGTTGAGACACAAAGATGTACTACTGAAAATACTAAAGTACAGCACCAGTTAAGGGAGACAGAAAGAAAAAAGAGTACATCTAAAACAGAGCATGCAAGGACATTAGGGTTCTAATCTTTGCTGAGATCAGAGGGCAGGCAGTTGAGTGACTTAAGCGCTAGTTTTTGGTCCAACATTGATAACTGCATTGTCAGCCTTCTTATTATTTTGTCTTTTTGTTTTGAGTAATTTTTATTAGCTTTTAAAAAAATATATATTTCAATGTATCTAGTTTTATATCTTACGCCTGGTCGTATGAAACTGCTTTAATTCAGTATTGTTGTGTATGCAGCCATATATGCGTGTGTGTGTTTGTGTGTGTGTATATATATATATATATAATTGATAGTTTCTGTCTGTTATTTGAAATATGTCAACTGTTGCTGCTTGGCACTGTTCCCCAGAATAACTGTGCCCTCAACTGTCTGGAGAAGTACATGAAGATGACAAACAGAATCTCACAGCGTTTCCAAGAGCACCAACTGACATCCAATGATACACTAGCAGCTGCATCCCAGAAGTCCTCCAGTTAATATTAGTTGTCATTTTAGTCGCCATTTTCTGACCTTTGATAAGTTCACTAGTGTTAGCTGATGTGCACCAAGGTAATCAGTTGTGTATATAAATTGATGTTATCACATGAGGTCTACCATTTTTCTTTTAGTGTGGTGAATGAATTATTGACAGTATAAATGGCTGTTCTTGTTAGTGGGTATAGAGTGATGGGTGAAAGTTCATGAAACACTTCTAATACCCATCCAGATTTACAGCAATATTCCAGTGTCAATGCTTGTCCTAAATAAACACAGAGATGGGGGGTCATATTCAGATTAATAACAAAAACACTGTAACTCTTCTGGAATAGATGTTTAGGAAATATTGCCCATTCACTGACAAAGAAATAAAATGTGAGTTCATGTTTTATTGGAAGTAATAAATCTTTCTTTGTGTTATAACATTATTTGGTAATGGCTCGCTATGTTAGAGCATTATAGCATGACTCAGGTACGATCAGCCATGTGTGTTACTTCTGTTTTATTCCTAATGAAGAAAACTTGTTTTTGTATTTAAACTGAATGGGCAAAATTTTCAAAAGCATAAATATGTGTGTGTTCACTGAGATATTATTTGTATGAACATAACAACAAACATTAATTTACTATGAAAATGATAATCCCTCAGACTTCCTCGTGTTTCTTGACCCACTTGACAGACCTGCTGTTGTGTTTATTTTTGGATGTGATTGATTTTCTGAGTCCCTGCTAGTTTTGATTGATTTGGAGTTGATGTGTGAAACCAGCGGTAACTTTGAGGTGACAACTGAGTTGTTCAAGTGTGAAGTAGTTGTTTTTCCTTGACTCCTGTGACGTATGGCTGAGGTCATAGTAGACAGATATGTGTCAGTGTGGGGTTGAGGTCATAGTTCACACATATAAGTGTCAGTGTGGGGTTGAGGTCATAGTACACACATATAAGTGTCAGTGTGGATGAGGTTATATTGTCATCATTTGAATGAAGTGTAGTAGACATATACATGTCAGTGTGAGGTTGTGGTCATAGAGATGTCACCAGGGTTTGTATGGCTGAACATTAAAATGTATTGGTATGGAACTTATGACTTGTATTCTGTAATTGTGTTAACATGTACTGTGTTATGATTATCTCTGATGTGCCTGTAGGCCCAACTGTTCTTTCCTCCATTAACCAGAAAATGCTGGGCTCTAAATCTTGTTGATCACTGTGTTTGGTGGTGTCACCGTGATCTCTGGATAGAGGATCTGGTTATTAACTATTGTAGACAATGGTGAACAACAGGAGTCATTCCCCTGCAACTTTCAGTGCTTCATTCTGGACAACAGAGAGGAGACCCACTTCTCCCTAACAAGCACATCACAGGAGGCGATTAGTTAAAGCTGTTTCCTTCAGAGTTGAAGTGCATCTGCCTCAGATGCAAGAAACCAAGAGTCTGCATACATTTAAGCCAGATTTGTAAAATGGATGCTCCTGCAAAACTCAAGTTCTAGATCAAGCTTTGAATATTGATCTTGTCAGGTCACATTTATTTTAAATTCTTGTTCTTGCTGTCTGGTCATGGTTGCAGATTCACAGTAATCGCTTGGTTCTCACACACATCTTACTTCTTGTAGAGCATTGAGTATACCAGCCAGGTCCAGTCATGTCTGCCCTTGCTTTACTGCAAGCTAATCAGCCTCATTTCCTTTCCCTTCTGCATACCCTGGCACACAAATTAAACTAATATTTGTTAGCCTCGACTGCCTCGGAGACACCAGTCACTGTCATCGTACCCAGCCTATCTCTGAATTCCCTGAATGCTGTGATGTCAGTTCTTGAAACTCAACTCTTCCTCTTTGCGTTCGGTTTCATATACTCAGATCAGACCATCAAGTGGGTTGCCTTCATGAACTGGCATGTCAGTAGCAGGTCCTTCATGGTTCCCCATAGCTTGCTCTGTACACTTTGCTCTTGAGGCCAAGTGTCTTTTCAAAGTTGTAGGTATAGTGGGCAGGTCTGTAGAATGTGCTCAGATGTTTGTGATATCAGTTCTTAAAACTCAACTCAATTCTCCTAGGATTTGCTCTCCTACAGTTTTCACTGTGTAAACCTGAAATCCTACGACAAGGATATGTACTGTCACCGGATTTAATTTCACTATACAGTGAATATATAATGAGATCTTTAACTGATATGCCCAGAATTGTTGGTTGGTGGGCACAATATAAACAATTTACGTTATGCTGATGACACAGTCCTAAGAGCAACAAGTCAGAAAGAACTACAGGAAATGATAGACACTGTGGTGGAACAAAGGGGAAGAATGGGCCTCAGTTTGAATAATGGAAAGACAGAAGTAATGGTGGTATTTATTTTTGGGCTGTTATTCTGTTGACAGGCTGACACCCCCCCCCCCCCCCCCCGAAGTTATGGAGTTAGTATTCTGTGTGACACCCTTGATAGGCAGCTATCTGCTCCACTAAAACATCAAGTCAGGGGGGACAGAAGTGCAATGAAGTTGATCCTGACACGTCAATCCTTTTTGCAAAATGAAGAAGAGTACTAAAGTTAAAGTTACTTACACATACTTTACAGCCATGTTTTTCAACCTGGTATGTGCAGACTGTTGGTCAATTGATTTTGTTGCAGCGCTTGGTCTCTCAGATATCCTCCAGCCAATCAGATCAGATTTTCTCAGTTCTGAGCAGCAACAGAAGTCACATTTGCCAACAACTGCAATAATATGATGATAAAATTGTTTACTTTTGTTTTTGTGTCAGCCGGCCCGTGCAGTCTTGTCTCGGAAGCAGAAATATTTTGGTCATATCAAGCGCTATGGCATACTGGAGAAAATAAAAGCAAAAGGTATGGTACCAGGAAGGAAAGGCAGGGGCCGACCAACACGAAGATGGGAGCAGGACTCCTTGAATATGTAAGCGGAAGAGTTAGTGACAGACCTAGTTTCTTTCAGGCATCCCGTGATGATAGCGACGTTCTGCAAAGGACCTGCTACATGCTGATGTTTTTCTTTCTGGTTTACAGATGATTAACTCTTTCATTTCCAATCTGTGCATTATACATGTAGTTGATTAGTTCCCATTGAACTCTCATCAGTTAATATGTTCTCAGCTTTGTACTTTGCCGGCGGAGCTTCACCAGCCCAATTTTGGGCTAAACGTTTATGTCGCCTACTGTAGGCCCTATGCCATCTATCATAATGCTGTAACGGAAAAAAAAGATTCGTCATTAAACCAAACACGTCTTTGCTGATAATTATCAGCTGCCCAGGAGGGATGCTGGTTGGCCCACATAAGTAGATGGTGGTGAGTAACGACATGTCCTTGGCGAGGGCATCGTGCCCAAAGTCCAGCGTTGAACCGTTTGACGTCCTGTAGACCAAGCCTGCGCTGTAGAGAAATCTCTGGTAAACCTGTTTCTGGTGTGGCGAAGCCGAATAAAGCGATTTCTCGTTACAATTGTCACTCTGGGTCGTCCACTGCAATGCCAGCGACTTGGAGTCTTTGTCAAAGTTGACTGATAGTACTCTGATACAGGTTTGGATGTCTAGCAACATCTAGAGTACTATCAGTCGACTCTGATACAGGTTTGGATGTCTAGCAACCTCACTTTGACTTTCGCTTGCTTGCAGTTGACCAGTACCAGTATTTCTTTATTTCACTGACAGAAACGCCATATACTTGTCAGCCTGGCTTGGACAAGAATTTGTACATCCCGTGACATGAACATTTTAACTTCAACTAGCCGCACAATAACCACACGCTAGAATTGATACCCAGAATTGTTATCTGAATAATATCTGAGATAATTCAGCGATCTGTTGTCCATTTGCTAGAGCTAAATAATTTACAAAATGTATCTCTATATTTGCGGCTCAAACGAAAGTAGAAAAAGAAATTAACCGACGAGTTAATGCCATCAAATAAATACTTGAGAGAATACGCCAGATGGAACAATGCAGAGTTGACACCATTTAAATACATTTCAGGAATGAAACAGATACACATACCGGGAACATGGCTGCCACTTAAACACACCAGGTACACTCCTGTTATTGTAGACACCATTTTAATAACCTCTTTATCCTTTCTAGACATAGACACATATGGTGATACGTGTACTGCAGGCATCGCAGATTCTAGTGAGAAAACCATCACTGATGAGGGCTGTGCATTTCTCCACTTTCCCAAAGACCGAAGACGCCGTAACATAACAACGGTTGTTACAGCAATGATAATCATTGCTGTCGTGGTTAGAATCGTATTGCCAAGCAGGCTGTTTATCTTCAAAAACACTTTCCCCAAAGCTGTTTCCTGTGAGATGGCAGTCACAGTTCCGTTGATGGCCGGCTCCTGTGCCAAAACAATGCGAACATTAGCGCCGAATGGTACGTGGAAACAGATATAAAACACATAGATGGTCAGCATCACAAATGATGCAGTTTTTGATGTGATGAAAAGCTTTACTCTCAGAGGAATAAGTACACTCAACGCCCTCTCTACTGAAATATACACAATTATCCAGCAGGTGATTCTAGAGAACATAATGTGTGGATAGGCAAGAGTCAGTTCACTCCAAGTATTGCAAGAATCTTCCGCGTAGTTTTCTATCTGAACATATTTGTCTACGTAAAAGCACAAAGCCTTTGGGATAATGAGAAGAGAACCTAACAGGTTGGATACGGCCAGTGCAAACATCGACACCGTGGTACTGTCGGAGCTGACTCCTTGGCGCAGAAAGACCCGCACGTTGAGGGAGTTTGTGACTACCCCAGTCACGTGTACCGTTAGTATTGCACAAAAAAGCACACTTTCGCTGACATCCAGCGTTTGGCTCTTCATGGTAGGTCTACACAGGGCAGACACATGACCGATGTTTGTGTTTATGAGGTGAGCTACTGGCGACTAACGACATAATTGTATACAATCTGACCAAGCAACACTTACTGTGTATGTACAATGTTGAGAATGATTTGTAAGACGACTTTTTTGCATGAACGTCAAATAACCCGAACAAGTGGATTTCCGGAAGATAGTAAATTCAAACTAGGCGACATTAAATTTTCAAACAAGTTTTATATTTTCAGAAGGTTAATTTTTTTTTAGCACAGAGCAACAGGTGGCAAGTCACATCCTTGAATCCCAACTACTATGTAATGTGATACTGTACGTGATACATTTGGTTATAACACGCTAAAGAGTCTGGTGACAAACAAGATTTTCACCGAAGTTATACCTCACCTGGGGAATCTACTTCGAAACATCCCGAGAGTGACAGGGTTAATGTGACTATTTATTTGAAAAGTAAAATTCTGTGTTGATAAACTCAGATTTGTAGTGACACAAAATTAGCAACTCAGTTTGAGACATGCTTTGAATACTATAATCGCAAGGTCAAGACAGCTTGCAGTTTCATTCAGTCCAGCCACTATAACATAAACCGTCCACTATTCACAACTATCGGTCTACGCTGTGTCAGTTAAATGTACTTTGTGTGTTAAATCCCCTTTGTATTTACAAAACGAATACAAAATTTGCCCCAGTAATCCTATTGGTTAAAATCAGCTGTGCATGCGAACGTAGTCAAATGTATCAAATTTTGACATCTGCAAATCGATGACCACGATGCTAAAGCATTGACTAGTCACTGGCTTCCTGGCCAAAACAAACCTGATGCTGTTGAGTACACGTGCAGATTCTGTACAGACGTGACAGTGTTTCAGACCTGACTATTTGCACAGGATAGATAATCATGTGTGCACTTGCAGATCGGTCTACAGAAGGTAGGTTAATGCAGCAGAAATGACGATATCAAATAAAACCAGTTTTACTCCGCTTAACACCCCACTGCCAGCATTTAAACTCTTTATAGTCAAACAATTCTTTAGTGGGTAATAGACAGCAAGTAAACTTATGGTTATATGGATCGGTCTGCCCGATTAAGTTGCACTAGCAGCAAGTCGCAAGGACTGTCTGTCAGTGTCAGCTAATTTAACCAATGTGATGATATGACACACATGCTGAATTAGGAATCGACATCACAGTACTTGCGACATTCTCATAAACGCCTCATCCCCATCTTCAGCAGCAAGTGCAGAGTTCCAATTCTGATGGTATTACAAGTAACAGTCTGATTGTATATCTGCCCTTTCCCTTGAGTGTTCAGCATCAGTCTGATCCCCTGGTCATTACCTGCAGCACCGTTCTCCTCAGACCGGTATGGCGTATTTGTACCTCCAAACTCTTAACTTGCTCCCGAAGGATCTTTATGCCATCTAGTTTATCATGCATCAATTCACTACCGAGGGGTGCAGAACCAGCCAGTCTATCACGCCGTGTTTTGTGTTTATAGCCCATGTCGTGTGATGTTGATAGTCCCGTCTTATAGTCCACGCCTTGTGACGTTGATAGTCATGTCTTATAGTCCATGCCGTGTGACGTTGATAGTTTCGTATTACAGTCCACGCCTTGTGACGTTGATAGTCATGTCTTATAGTCAACGCCTTGTGACGTTGATAGTCACGTCTTATAGTCAACGCCTTGTGACGTTGATAGTCATGTCTTATAGTCAACGCCTTGTGATGTTGATAGTCACGTCTTATAGTCAACGCCTTGTGACGTTGATAGTCATGTCTTATAGTCAACGCCTTGTGATGTTGATAGTCATGTCTTATAGTCAACGCCTTGTGACGTTGATAGTCATGTCTTATAGTCAACGCCTTGTGATGTTGATAGTCACGTCTTATAGTCAACGCCTTGTGACGTTGATAGTCATGTCTTATAGTCAACGCCTTGTGACGTTGATAGTCATGTCTTATAGTCCACACCGTGTGATGTTGATAGTCACGTCTTATAGTCAACGCCTTGTGACGTTGATAGTCATGTCTTATAGTCCATGCCGTGTGATGTTGATAGTCACGTCTTATAGTCAACGCCTTGTGACGTTGATAGTCATGTCTTATAGTCCACACCGTGTGATGTTGATAGTCACGTCTTATAGTCAACGCCTTGTGACGTTGATAGTCATGTCTTATAGTCCATGCCGTGTGATGTTGATATTCATGTCTTATAGTCCAACGTTGATAGTGTGACGTCTGATATAGTCATGTCTTATAGTCCACGCCGTGTGACGTTGATAGTCATGTCTTATAGTCCACACCGTGTGACGTTGATAGTCACGTCTTATAGTCCACGCCGTGTGACGTTGATAGTCATGTCTTACAGTCCACACCGTGTGATGTTGATAATCATGTCTTATAGTCCACGCCGTGTGACGCTGATATTCATGTCTTATAGTCCACGCCGTGTGACGTTGATAGTCATGTCTTATAGTCCACGCCGTGTGACGTTGATAGTCATGTCTTATAGTCCACGCCGTGTGACGTTGATAGTCATGTCTTACAGTCCACGCCGTGTGACGTTGATAGTCATGTCTTACAGTCCACTCTGTGTGACTTTGATAGATGGTCCACGCCGTGTGACATAGTCCATGTCTTATAGTCCACGCCGTGTGACGTTGATAGTCATGTCTTACAGTCCACGCTGTGTGACGTTGATAGTCATGTCTTACAGTCCACGCCGTGTGACGTTGATAGTCATGTCTTACAGTCCACGCCGTGTGACGTTGATAGTCATGTCTTACAGTCCACGCCGTGTGACGTTGATAGTCATGTCTTACAGTCCACGCCGTGTGATGTTAATAGTCATGTCTGACAGTCCACTCTGTGTGACTTCGATGGTCATGTCTTACAGTCCAAGCCGTGTGACGTTGATAGTCTCATCCCACAGTAAAGGCCGTGTGACGTTGATAGTCTCATCCTACAGTAAAGGCCGTGTGACGTTGATAGTCTCATCCTACAGTAAAGGCCGTGTGACGTTGATAGTCATGTCTTACAGTCCTTGCCGTGTGACGTTGATAGTCTCATCCTACAGTAAAGGCCGTGTGACGTTGATAGTCATGTCTTACAGTCCTTGCCGTGTGACGTTGATAGTCATGTCTTACAGTCCATGCCGTGTGACGTTGATAGTCATGTCTTACAGTCCACGCCGTGTGACGTTGATAGTCATGTCTTATAGTCCATGCCGTGTGACGTTGATAGTCATGTCTTATAGTCCACGCCGTGTGACGTTGATAGTCATGTCTTATAGTCCACGCCGTGTGACGTTGATAGTCATGTCTTATAGTCCACGCCGTGTGACGTTGATAGTCATGTCTTATAGTCCATGCCGTGTGACGTTGATAGTCATGTCTTATAGCCCACGCCGTGTGACGTTGATAGTCATGTCTTATAGTCCACGCCGTGTGACGTTGATAGTCATGTCTTATAGTCCACGCCGTGTGACGTTGATAGTCATGTCTTATAGTCCACGCCGTGTGACGTTGATAGTCATGTCTTATAGTCCACGCCGTGTGACGTTGATAGTCACGTCTTATAGTCCACGCCGTGTGACGTTGATAGTCATGTCTTATAGTCCACGCCGTGTGACGTTGATAGTCATGTCTTATAGTCCACACCGTGTGATGTTGATAGTCACGTCTTATAGTCAACGCCTTGTGACGTTGATAGTCATGTCTTATAGTCAACGCCTTGTGACGTTGATAGTCACGTCTTATAGTCAACGCCTTGTGACGTTGATAGTCATGTCTTATAGTCAACGCCTTGTGATGTTGATAGTCACGTCTTATAGTCAACGCCTTGTGACGTTGATAGTCATGTCTTATAGTCCACGCCGTGTGACGTGATGATAGTCTTATAGTCAACGCCTTGTGACGTTGATAGTCATGTCTTATAGTCAACGCCTTGTGACGTTGATAGTCATGTCTTATAGTCCAACGCCTTGTGATGTTGATAGTCACGTCTTATAGTCAACGCCTTGTGACGTTGATAGTCATGTCTTATAGTCCACGCCGTGTGACGTTGATAGTCATGTCTTATAGTCCACGCCGTGTGACGTTGATAGTCATGTCTTATAGTCCACGCCGTGTGACGTTGATAGTCATGTCTTACAGTCCATGCCGTGTGACGTTGATGGTCACGTCTTATGATCTATGCTGTGTGATGCTGATGGTCAGTCATGTTTTACAGTCCACGCTGTGTGACGTTAATAGTCATGTCTTACAGTCCATGTCGTGTGACATTGATGGTCACGTCTTATGGTCTATGCCGTGTGACGTTGATAGTCAAGTCTCTCCACAGCCTTCTTTCTTATGTACTTTCAGTCATCTCTGTTGCCTCCATGCGCTGATACCAAACTGCACATGATTTTATGTCGCTCTCTACTTCTCTCCCCCTTCTACTTTCCCGCCACAATCATGCACTCGTTTTCAAAGACTGTCTCCTTCTGGTACTGGTACCCAGTTTTCTTTGTGAGTTAATTTCTTTACAGACATCATTACTCTTGTGATCTGTCAGTTGTGATCTCATAGCAGCAGCTTTCCCTTGAACCATAGTTATTTCCCGCATAGACCAATAAAGGCGTACATGTTGAAATACACTGTTTCAAAAGCTGGTGTGTTGTCTTCTCTTGGAAGTTCGGAGCCGTTCTGTTGAAGGTACAGGTACTTTTTGCTGTCCCAGGGATCACTACTGTAACTGTACGCACAGTGGGGGTATATGTTAGGGGTCATAAGGGGAAGAACAAGGTCGCACAGTGGGGGTATATGTTGGGGTCATAAGGGGAAGAACAAGGTCGCACAGTGGGGGTATATGTTGGGGTCAAAAGGGGAAGAACAAGGTCGCACAGCGGGGGTATTTATTGGGGTCATAAGGGGAAGAACAAGGTCGCACAGTGGTATGTTGGGACTGGTGCAGGTTTACAGATGGTCTCTGATTCTAGCTGCCTCTGTTTGAAGCTGTAATTGTGTAGGGATGACATGAAGCCAGCTGGAGATGGGACACCAAGAAGCAAGGCTTGTTTTGGGAGCCTCTGCTCCACCGAGGAACAGAAAGTAGAAGAAAAAGACATTTTACGAGACTTTCATAACAAAACAGGTCAGAAGAAGACAGACACTTCAGCAGAGTTTAATATTAAAACAATCACAACATTAAATCTCTGTTAATTACTACAAATGCTCCTTAATGTGCCAATCCTGAAATAATGTTATTAGATAGAGCTCACTATATAATTCTGAGGCATTGATTCATCTGACCGATCTGACTAGGAAATCCGTTCATTGCTTTACATTGACAAAATTGGACCTCATATTCCTTTTTTTAACTTCCAGTTAAATTTATCTGGTCATTTATGTAAGATCTGAGTTCTCAGGGATTTCATTCATGAACAGAACCTGCAGTAGTAGGTAGATCTGTCTGATCAGAACATGACACCAGCATCTTTGATCTGACAGTCTTCAGCACTGTTGCAAGAACGTTCAGAGTCCACTGTTTCACTGGCCTGTGGCAGAGGGTCAATAAAAACTGGCCAGTCCACGTCCACAGACTGTAAAAGAAAAGTATAAATTAAGTTCTGCAAATAAGGTCACACAGCAAATGCACTTATTTGGGACATTAGTTAATACTACTCTTTGTAAAGTACATTACACTGTTTTATTAGACTAATGATCTGATGTCATCAGTTCTGTTTCAAGAAGACTCTGACTGATCAATCTGATGTCATCTCACTCACTGATCAATCTGATAACATCATCTCACTCACTGATCAATCTGATAACATTCTCTCACTCCCTGATCAATCTGATAACATTCTCTCACTCCCTGATCAATCTGATAACATTCTCTCAATCGCTGATCAATCTGATAACATTCTCTCACTCACTGATCAATCTGATAACATCATCTCATTCACTGATCAATCTGATATCATCTCATTCACTGATCAATCTGATATCATCTCACTCACTGATCAATCTGATATCATCTCACTCACTGATCAATCTGATATCATCTCACTCACTGATCAATCTGATATCATCTCACTCACTGATCAATCTGATACCATCTCACTCACTGATCAATCTGATATCATCTCACTCACTGATCAATCTGATATAATCTCACTCACTGATCAATCTGATATCATCTCACTCACTGATCAATCTGATATCATCTCACTCACTGATCAATCTGATATCATCTCACTCACTGATCAATCTGATATCATCCCACTCACTGATCAATCTGATAACATTCTCTCACTGATCAATCTGATAACATTCTCTCACTTGCTGATCAATCTGATATCATCTCACTCACTGATCAATCTGATATCATCTCACTCACTGATCAATCTGATAACATCGTCTCACTTACTGATCAATCTGATATCATCTCATTCACTGATCAATCTGATAACATCGTCTCACTCACTGATCAATCTGATAACATCGTCTCACTCACTGATCAATCCGATATCAATATCCACTCACTGATCAATCCGATAACATTCTCTCACTCCCTGATCAATCTGATAACATTCTCTCACTCGCTGATCAATCTGATATCATTGTCTCACTCACTGATCAATCTGATATCATTGTCTCACTCACTGATCAATCTGATAACATCCTCTCACTCAATGATCAATCTGATAACATCCTCTCACTCAATGATCAATCTGATAACATCGTCTCATTCACTGATCAATCTGATAGCATCGTCTCACTCACTGATCAATCTAATAACATCGTCTCACTCACTGATCAATCTGATAACGTCGGCACACTCACCTATCAATCTGATAACATCGTCTCACTGATTTTAATTAATAATTAACATCATCAGGTCACCATCACAGACAGTGACTTGCTTGAATACATGCTTGGATTTTTAATACATAAAATTAACTCTTTGTTATGACTTCCCATTGCTAGGTGAGTGTGAGTGAAAGATAACAAAGGTTAGAAAAGTTAAGGCACCTTTTGGGGGTTAAATTATTTAAAAGGAGAGGAGTGTTGGGGAAAGGCAATCTGAAATCCAGCATTTTCAACTTCTCGGGGGCTGCGTGGTCTCGAGGCATGACGTCCACCTCGAGTGCTGGAGGTCCCGGGTTCAATACACGGTGAAGGCTGGGATTTTTTTTACGTGGACTTTTATAAAATTTCTCTGGTCTCTAGGCAGTAAGATCGGACGCCCGTTTAAAAAAAAAATCCTTCGCAGCTGGAAATAAAAAAGAGTAGCCTAACAGTGCTGCCTGGGAACAATTTTGAGCTAAAATCTACCCACAGTATTTCAGGATCCTCACTAGTGCTATAAAGTTTGTGCACTGCGCTGAGATTCTTCGGATTTAGGCTTAAGTTAGAAGTAGAATGGAGCACTTATGTATTACCCCTTGTGCCATAATGTTTATCCATTGTATAAACATAAACTTCATCTTCTGACCATAATTTTGTCTAGATCTCTAAATGCCTCTTTCCTTCTCCTGGGATACTAGGCCAGCATTATCTATTTCACAAGCCACTCTTGCTTAGGTTGTTTCTGTTTATCCAGGGCCTCTGCCTACATGTATTATCAAGAGTCAGCTATCTTTGTTTCTCATCTGGATCCAGAATGCAGGGGATTTGAACCCACATCCACTAAAGACACAGCACATGAGAAATGTTCCATGACATGTGCCATCTCAGATTTAGTTGTCTACATCAGCAATTTTGTCTCTTGTATAAATTTCACTGTCATTGTTAGTTCATTGAGTGGTTCATAGAGTTTACTGTTGTTCTTCCCGGCCAAAATGTATGCCTCAATATGTCAAATTTGGTGCAGTTATGAAGTATATGCTCTGCTGTCTGGGGCACCTTTCCACAGGTTCAATGGCTGATACACCTATCTTGAATTTTGTGTACATGTGGTTACGTAATCGGTTGTGTCCTGTTCTGAGGCAGAGGATAATGACTTGTTCTGATCTGTCCATAATAAAATAGTCGTCTTGTGCTGGGGCTGGTTTCCTGATCAATTCAATTATCCTTTTCTTTTGGTGGTATGTGACTGGTACATCAGGCTGCACTTTTTTCACACCTTCCTCTACCAGTTGATCAGCTCTCTCATTTCCAGGCACTCCACAATGAGACGGTATCCACTGCATTACGACTCTTCACTGAAGGCTGAGGTGTGTCAGCAGTGTTTGCAATTCTGGTAAGTTTCCTAGACTGGAGTGCTTAAAGTACGGATGTAGCATCTGTCAGCATTACCACATACTGTAAGCCAAGATTGGTATTTAGCAGTTTCTCTGTTGCTACCTTGATAGCCTGAGTTTCTGCATCGTAGTTATGGCAGTACTTCCGGTTGGTACGCTGGACTTATCCCTAGTACCATCTGGGAATTCTATGTACACTCCAGCACCACCATTTCTAACTGCACTTTGTGCGGACCCATCTGTATAGACTTTGACCCATTGTTCTTGTGGGTATTCTTCATCAATATAACTGAGGGTGACCATTCTGCGTTGTACACTAACTTGTTCTGTCTTGTCAAATATCCCTTTCACATTGTCTGGATTTGTACTGTTAGTTTGCATTTTCATCACCATAGGGTTTGTTCTGGAGTACTTTTAAGTGGACAACCAATTTCTGGAAGGTCAGTAGTTTGTCTACTTATTCTTTTTGCTTGGTGTATAAAGCTGTTTCTTTTTAACTGTCACAAGGCTAGGTTCTGAAATCTATTTTTTCATGGGGGGATCTGGCATACTGAGGAACTTTTCAGCTTTTATTTGCAACTTTGTATCTCTGCATTTTCTCAGTACTTGTGTTTTCCCAGCTTTTTCCATTTCTAATATGAAGGCTGATTTAATCCCTCCTGTGATGACTCTGAGTGCTTGATTTTGCACTTTGTCCAACTCCTTAATATGGTACTAGACGCTGAACACCATGCAGTTGACCCATATTCCAAGTATGCTTTATTTAGTATTTTCCCATCGGCTCCCCATGTGGTTCCACTTAGTTTTCTTAGTATGGCTGTCTTCCTCCCGGCTTTGGTTGCTGCCTTGTTGATATGTTTTCTCCATGTCAACCTGTCATCAAATGTGACTCTGAGGTACGTGGGTAGGGGTATTCTATTAATTTGTATGATGCCCGCTTTTTGCTTTAGAGAGAGGGTAAAGAGTGTGGTGCTACAATTGTCTGCGTTGATGCTGACACACCATTTATTTTCCCATGCCTCAAGTGCATTTGAAGCCTACTGTATGTTCATTGGTGCACCACAGTACCAAGTAGTCGGCATACACTGCCATTTTGATTCAATTAGGTACCTCAGCAACCAGGTCGTTGATGAATAAGAGGAAAAGTGTGGGCGACAGGACACCACCTTGAGGGAGGCCTTGTTGGTAGAACTTTTGTACTTTTAAAACCATCTACCTGTACATGTGCTCTTCTGTTATGTAGATATGCCTTAATTCAATTGTACATTCTTCCATTTATCAGAAGGAGACAGTCATCATTTTTCGGCCATGTTATGAGAAGAGGGAAAATAGAACATGTTGTGACCACTGGAAAGATATGTGGAAGGAGAGATAGAGGAAGACAACGAGAGAAGATGCTTGACAGTCTTATTGCATGGTATGGAGGTGTGTCAGCAAACGAACTGATACATGCTGCAGGAGATCGCAGATTATGGAGAGGCATGATCGCCCATGCCAGTCGGCAAGGCACCTGATGATGATGATGATGATTCTTCCATTCACTTTATAGTTTCTCAAATTCTTCAAAAGCCCCTCCTTCCAAAACTTGTCAAAAGCTTTCCTTAAATCTATCCACGCCACGAGTACCAGTTAGTTATCTTGAAAAGCATCCTCTATTTCTTGGGAGAGGTATGTTGTCTGGTCTTCCGTAGAGTTAAAACTTTATAAAGCCCGCCTGCCGTAGTGTAATGATGTTTTTACTTTTAATGTACCACTGTAGTCTGAGGTTGGTGATGCGCTCCATTGTTTTGCATTTTGTCCAACTCCCTTAATGTGGTACTAGACGCTGAACACCATGCAGTTGACCCATATTCCATGTGTGCTTGTATGCTTTATTGAGCATTTTCACACTGGCTCCCCATGTGGTTCCACTTAGTTTTCTTATTATGGCCGTCTTCCTCCTAGCTTTGGTTGCTGCCTTGTGAGGCTGATCGGTAATATGGTGATTTAACACCTAGTAATGCAACTGACGAGCTACAGTGAAATATGCAAGACAATACGTTGTGCAATGTATTGTCTGAGTCCGTATGATCCCCGTGTGGGTTCCGGGGCTCCATTGTAGGAAAACAAGAATAGACCCAATGCCTTCCCAGCAGGAGTTGACTAACTTGGAAATTCCTTCAAAGTCAGAGTGCATTTACCCGAGCGGCAAGGAACAACCAACTGCACATAAATAAGCCAGTAAAATAGATGTGCTCGCAAAACTCAGGCCCTGGCGCAAAGCCAAGGTCCAAATGGACAAACAACCAGGACTTTCCGTCAGAGCTTACAGCCGGTAGATAAAGAAGAAGAGGAAGTCAGCATTATTTAAATTTACAATAGGAAAACATTGCTTTTAATTTCTCTAATAACCTCTGATGCAAGCTGGTCATGATTCCTGACAGCTGCTTTGTTTAATTCAGCCACATCTGCTAACATATCCTTTTAATTGTTTGTAACAAAGCCACTGAGATGGGTTTCATTTGATTAGGCCTCATAGTAGGACGGTCTACGCTAGAGTAGAAAAAAAAGCAAGGAAGAATACTTTCAGTCCTGGGAGAAGATACTGGCTACATACCTCAACATCCAGATCAATGATGTCACACTCTGCTTTCAGAAGGTCACTCATGTTCGGGTATGTCCGGCCAAAATCTCCATGCACAAATTCCTTGATATACCTTGATGCAGTTAGGGACAATAAACTCAACAGTTTCTAGATAACATCATGATCATGTACCACACTTTCCAAAGCGCAGCAAAAACACAAGAAGGCATGTCTGATATGTTTACAATCAATACAGGGATGAGGCAGGAATGTGTGCTCTCTCATCTTTTATTTAAGTATACATCAACAGATTATCAAAAAAAAGCCAGCTTTAAAGCAGTCGACTCAGAAAATGAGGAATTTACTGTCTGGAGGAAGAATTAGATTCACAAACAATAAATGAGCTACTATTTGCAGACAATCAGTGCCTGTTCTATAATTAGGGGAGCAAATTGCAAGACCATTTGAACAGGCTAAGTTCAAGGTGCAGAAGATATAACATGAAAGTAAATATCACTAAAACTGAAGAAATGCAGGTCTGCAGAATTTCTAGTTCGCTAGATATCGGGTCAAATGGTTCCTGTCTGAAGCAAGTTAAAGAATTTAAATATCTAGGAAGTAAATTTTCAGGGGACGTGAGAACAGATCAAAAATAGAAACAAGACGCCAACGAGCCAGTTCACTTATACACCAAATGACACTGTTATTAAGACATCCAAACATGAGTATGAGCGCCAAGAAACAGATTATAAACAGCATATTCATACCAACACTGTGCTACCAGTGCCAGACTTGGAATTATCAAAAGCTAACCTACGTAAAATCAACACATGTGAAATGAGATGCCTGAGAAAAGCTGCCAAATTAGCCACCAAGGACATTATTAGAAATGATATTATCTGACAGACTGTTGGAATAAAACCATGCAGCAAATTCACAGAGAAATAGAAGATCAAATGGTTTGGTCATCTAGTAAGAATGCAGCCAGAACAACTACTAACAGAGACGCTCCACATGAATCATATGGATTGATGAGATTAAAGAACTTCTACATCAACACGGAATGACAACAGCCATTGCTGCCCATCAAGCAATGGACTGCAAACTTTTCCTCCCCATGATGCTTAACAGCAGAAGTAGAAACTGAGGATGATGATGAAGACAATGAAATTCTTAAAAACTGATAGAATGTATGGCAATGAGTGTCTGTGTTCAATGTGAATGATTCCTGACAGACAAACTGACTAGTGAACATTATTTCATTTCACTGAGGTTGTGCTGTGAAATGTCAGAAAATCCACACAACAAATGCAGACAGTAATGATACTGCCAAAGAAAGAGACTGACATGGGTATTGCCTGAAAGAGCAAAAACTTAGACTTTTGAAACTAATAAGATAATCCAGAAGATAAAACACAAAACATCATTTCAAAGATACGTTCCTGCCTGTGTGCTCATCAATATTTTAAATCTGTTATTGGCTTCTTTTGTTGCTTTTAAAGAATGTATAGTCCTCTCTCGTGTTGCTGCTGTCCTTCTGTGTAGCACTCTCAATGGTGTCTTCTGTTGCAGTCTCAGATCCTGATGTTTGTAAAATATATTCAATAATTAACTTAACAGTACTTTAAAATGTCAAGCTTTTTTTTTCTTCTTCTTTTTATCATGTGCACTTTCTTTTTCTTCCGGTAAAGAAATTAAGGTTTTGAATGAATGTTTCAGTAACTGAGAGACCATGGACTCCTAAATGGCACTTAGTGTTCTGATATTTATGTTTATTCAATGGATCAACATCACGGCACAAAGGCAGTAACCCATAAGTGCTCCGTTATAATTCAAGCCTCAGTCTGAGGAATTCTCAGCCAGTCAGTGCATGAACTCCGTTGCATCGGCGATGATCCTGAAATGTTTTGGGTAGATTTTTAAATTTTTGTCCAGGCAGCACTGTTAGGCTGCTCTTTTTGATTTCCAACTGCCAAAGTGTTTTTTATATGTGCACAACAATACACATGGGCGCCTGGCCTTACTATCCAGAGATCAGGGGAAATTACTAGAAATCCACGTGAAACAAATGCCAGCCTTCACTGGGTTTTGAAACCAGGACCTCCAGCACTCAGGGTAGATGCCATACTTTGAGACCACACAGCACCCTGAAGTTCTGACTCACAAACTGACAACATTTATGCATATGTGAAGAAAATGTTCTACCAGCACATGTCTACATAGGTGTCACTGGATGGATGAATCTTAGCCTGTTCTAAAACAGAATAGGATCACCTGTTTTTTTGTCTGAGATGAGTTTAGAAATAAGATGAGATAACTGAGGATATTCCACAAGTGATCCATCCCCAACTTCAGTGTTACTTAATAAAGGTACTAACTAATGGCCGTCTGCTTGTTGGCTGGATTGTCTAACAGGCCTGATAATGGGATTGTTTTTATGTAATGACCCCCCCCCCCCCCCCCCCCCCCCCCCTAAAAAAACCCAGGGGTAAAGTCAGCTGTGTTTTCTCTAAAAAAAACAAATTGTTTTATAATTAAAAAAAAAAAAACCCAGCCATTACCAAATTGTATCCACAATATGACAAGCAGTTCCTGTTGATTTGTTTCCCTGTTACCTACACATCGTTGATTCAAACCGCTTAACTGGTGGAGAAAAACCTGTACAAAACTATAGTGAACTTCCAAGAAAACCCTTCACTGAACACTTCGTCAACCAACCTCTGATCATGCATTTCATCCCCTGTAGACCATAAACTGTGATGTCAGCTTCAGGTCTTTAGGTTTCCCCAAAGCATAGTTGCTAGGTGCAGATTTGTTCAAAATATGGGACCTAGTCTAGCTGTCACTTTCATTACCCAAGGTGAGGGTACCGTAGTTGCAAAAGTTCATGCACATAGCTACTGAGTTGCCTGTACCTGTCAAATCCTACCCACCAAAATGAATGACACATTCCATTTCTTGGGACAGCTCTTATTTGTTTTTTTAAAGTTTGCTCTCTTCACAGTCCTGCTGTTGAACATTTGTCTTCCTAGCCAGTGAACCACTGCCAGCAAAGTGTGCCAGTTGAGGTTGTGATCTCTATTGTTCACCATCCCACTTCGACAAAGACAACTACAATACATGCTATGTTCACACAGCACACACTGTGTTCAAACCCACATCAAATAGCAGTCCATGACAAGCAAGAAAACAGAATCTAAAAGACAAAATCACAGCTACCGAAGACAGTCACTCATCGCCATCTTGAAAATAAAAGCATTCACAGAACACAAGACAAAATATTTACTGAGAACATTTTCCCATGTGGGTTCTGGGACTGAAAGCACTTCCCTGTGTGGGTTCTGGGATTGAAAACATTTCCCCACATAGGTTCTGGGACTGAAAACATTTCCCTGTGTGGGTTCTGAAACTGAAAACATTTCCCCACATAGGTTCTGGGACTGAAAACATTTTCCCACATAGGTTCTGGGGCTGAAAACATTTTCCCACATAGGTTCTGGGGCTGAAAACATTTCCCTGTGTGGGTTCTGAAACTGAAAACACTTCCCCACATAGGTTCTGGGAATGAAAACATTTTCCCACATAGGTTCTGGGACTGAAAACATTTCCCTGTGTGGGTTCTGGGACTGAAACATTTCCCCACATAGGTTCTGGGACTGAAAACATTTCCCCACATAGGTTCTGGGACTGAAAACATTTCCCTACATAGGTTCTGGGACTGAAAACCATTTCCCACATAGGTTCTGGGACTGAAAACATTTCCCACATAGGTTCCCATTTCCCCACATAGGTTCTGGGGCTGAAAACATTTCCCCACATAGGTTCTGGGGCTGAAAACATTTCCCTGTGTGGGTTCTGAAACTGAAAACACTTCCCCACATAGGTTCTGGGAATGAAAACATTTTCCCACATAGGTTCTGGGACTGAAAACATTTCCCTGTGTGGGTTCTGGGACTGAAACATTTCCCCACATAGGTTCTGGGACTGAAAACATTTCCCCACATAGGTTCTGGGACTGAAAACATTTCCCTACATAGGTTCTGGGACTGAAAACATTTTCCCACATAGGTTCTGGGACTGAAAACATTTCCCTGTGTGGGTTCTGGGACTGAAACATTTCCCCACATAGGTTCTGGGAATGAAAACATTTTCCCACATAGGTTCTGGGACTGAAAACATTTCCCCACATAGGTTCTGGGACTGAAACATTTCCCCACATAGGTTCTGGGACTGAAAACATTTTCCCACATAGGTTCTGGGACTGAAAACATTTCCCCACATAGGTTCTGGGACTGAAAACATTTCCCCACATAGGTTCTGGGAATGAAAACATTTTCCCACATAGGTTCTGGGACTGAAAACATTTCCCTGTGTGGGTTCTGGGACTGAAACATTTCCCCACATAGGTTCTGGGACTGAAAACATTTCCCCACATAGGTTCTGGGACTGAAAACATTTCCCTACATAGGTTCTGGGACTGAAAACATTTTCCCACATAGGTTCTGGGACTGAAAACATTTCCCTGTGTGGGTTCTGGGACTGAAACATTTCCCCACATAGGTTCTGGGAATGAAAACATTTTCCCACATAGGTTCTGGGACTGAAAACATTTCCCCACATAGGTTCTGGGACTGAAACATTTCCCCACATAGGTTCTGGGACTGAAAACATTTTCCCACATAGGTTCTGGGACTGAAAACATTTCCCCACATAGGTTCTGGGACTGAAACATTTCCCCACATAGGTTCTGGGAATGAAAACATTTTCCCACATAGGTTCTGGGACTGAAAACATTTCCCCACATAGGTTCTGGGATTGAAAACATTTCCCTACATAAATTCTGGGGCTGAAAACATTTCCCCACATAGGTTCTGGAACTTATTTGGGAGGGAAAAAAGAATAGACCCACTGCCCCCTGATAATAAAGTCGTAAAAGGTAAATAATTAGGGGCGTTTCCTTCGAAGTCAGAGTGCATCTGCCTGAGAGACGAGGAACCAACAGTTTGCAAACAAGTTAGATCTGTAAAATGGATTTGCATGCAAAACTAAAGTTATCAAATAAAATCAGAGTCCAGGAATGGATGAATAGCCAGAACTTAGTGCCAGAATTTCCAGTCAATGAAGGCTAAGAAGAAGAAGAGACAGAAAACAGTCAACAACACGGAACAGACAAGAGCTGCAGATCACCTTGATGGCAGCTAGCATCTCAATATCTGCTAGTGTCAGCTCCCTGTCACACCAACATAAGGCACTGTAGGTTTTGGTCTTGTCAATCTCACCTTCCTTTAGCTTGGCAATTTCTTCCCTGGTACAAATAAACCAGCAAACATGTGCAGGTATTAAAGGTTAAAGGGTCGATTACCTGGAAGTGATACAAACACTAAAGCATTCTCAAAAATTGCCATCCCACTAACAATGTTTATGAAGACAATAAGGGAAAGGATTATCATAAAAATGTTCAAACTGCTAAACATCTTGGCTGACAGTACATAAGTGGGAAAATGTGATAAAAATTCAACTAGAATAACTAGTCATTTTTTTTTTTTAAATAATCTTATTTTAATATTTTGTCTGTTCCTGACATTTTGTAAACACTACTATCTAAATATGTATACACTTCACAGAATATAATGGCATTAGCACAGGCTTGATTTCTTTTCATTAACGTGTCTTTTCCCTTAACAAAAAATAGTTTTTGTTTAAAGACTTAACTGTTTTGACCTTTAACCTAAAATGAATTCTTCACTTTACTTCGGACAACCTCTGACTCGCTGACTTACCTTGAAACTATCTGCAGATCTCTGACCTGAACATACTTCGACACTGTGTTGATTCTCTGCAGACGAGAAGTCAAGCAATGATTTAACTGCAAGTTAACATGTAGACTGAAGATTTAAGTGGAAGTTAACATGTAGACGGAAGATTTAACTGCAAGTTTACATGTAGATGGAAGATAAATCAACACACAGAAAGAAAGAAAAATAGTGCCGGAAAAATGGCTGACATTGTCATGAGTGAATGGAAGACACATTGAGTTATAAATTTTGGTTTGGTAACTTGTTTTCTATAGAAAGGAGGCTGTGTCAACTTGAGATGTATTTGTTCCCTGTGTGGTTCTGTGGCCCTAATTAAAAGGGGGGGGGGGATAGACTCACTGCCCCCTAACAAGCTTGTCGTAACAGCTGACTAATTAGAGATATTTCCTTCGAAGTAGACGTGCATCTGTCTGAGAGTCAAGGAACCAACAGTCTTCATACAAATACTAAAATAGTTCATTTTGAAATGTGTGCAGCTGCAATGAGTCTCCTTGGCTTTAATCATGTAGCCTTCTCAGAAACATTGACAGATACATGAACACTGCAAGCTTGAAAAGGAACAAACACTGAGGAACACTGAACTGATAATGACACAGTTTATTCTAAAACAATGTCCTCTCAATCAATGGGCCAGTGGTATATACAGTCTATGGATCTAGCTATGTTTACAGGCATTTACTTACTCTCACCAAATATACAAGATTCTCATGGTGGGTAGATCTCATGCTTGCACTTCACTGCTCTCAAATCAGAATTCAGAAACTGCACAGCACAGCTGAAATTTTTGCCTCCATTCCATGTTGTCATGGACTGATTAGCCAAGTTTATTCAGGCTAGTGGCTTGAATAAATTCATTTGTTCTTATCAGGATATGTTCAGTTCAGGCACTCCAACCTCCACAAGACCCGATCGAAAACAAAACAAAACTCTCTTATCTAAACAACCTTTCCTTTTTCTTCATGAATTTTAAAACTCTTCATAAGCATTCTTCGTTTGGCATACTTCAGCCAACCTGCACAAAGTTCACGCTTAACCTCAATTTGAAACTTGATTTGTTTACATATTTATTATGCTAAGTAATTAATATCAACCATCCGAATTGCAAAATATATTTTAGATAATGAGACAATCTACCAAAGGAGAAAATGACCCCTTTTAGTGGCTTAAATTACAAGCACCATTATACAGACATGGAGGTGCTGTTGCAGCTGTGTCCAACATACTTGTTTGTTGACCCAGTGGTCACACATTGTTAAACTTTACCTGGCCTAACCAGGTCAACCCAGCCTTGACAATGGTATCAGGAAATGTTTGGGGAAGTAAAGGTGGTCAAAAGTGTCAATGACAGGTCTATAAAATACAGGCCTAGCCCTATATGCTCAATACACATAACAATGTGGAAAAGGGTCTTTTACAAATGGAAGTCAGCATAATACTGACCAAATAACCCACGTTATCACTGCATCTCACAAGGAGCCGACACCTACCATCTGTTTGTCACTTAGACATACACCGCAACAAATTCCCCACCCTGGCGAATGTCGGGAACCTAATGTAACCTAATGGCTGAATAGGGTTTCTGGGACTTATGCTGAGGGAATTCTCATCTGAATGGTGGCACTTGTGACACTGTTTATCGCTCAATGTACAGTCCTGATGGGGTTGAACGTCACTCATGCACCTCAAGCCCAACTGTCTGTTCACTAAACATGACATTTAAGACTCTGCTGCTATCAGTCTAAAGTTGATCACCCAATTTTCTCTTGAAAGAAACTAGGCGGGTCCCGTGAGATCCGTCTCCCTGGTGTTTTCTTAACTCTTTTTGTTCCAAGCAGCGTCTGATATGCATTATATTTTTTTAAATTCTACCCACAGTGTAATGTGTACTTTAACATTTTACTTTATCTCTAAAAAAGCGTTATCTCTTTATCTGAGTATGTAGACTCAGCAAGACACTACCAAATCCCCAAAAAAATAAAGTCCCTACCTCCTGCAAATCTGCGATATCTTGTCTAGAAAATGTGACACAGTGGGGGTTTATTAGCTCCACGACAAATGGCCGACCAATTCCCAGCATTCTCACGTCCACATCTTCCCGTCCCGATGAGGAGAAACGATGCTCTACAAATGTGAGAACAAGATGTGTTTTAGTGCAGATTCAACAAATATACACATCTACAGTAATACACACATGCAACACACACATTTACAGTAACATACATACAACACACTCATCTACAATAATACACACATACAAAATACACATCTACAATACACAGATACAACATACACATCTATAATAATACACACATACAACATACACATTTACAATAATTCACACATACAACAAAACACATCTACAATAATTCACACATAAAACATATTCTTCTATTCTAATACACACATACAACATACACATCTACAATAATACACACATTTACATAGAGTACTACCTACACACAGTATTACTGTATGGTCTGTTGCTTAGTAAAGGTTTATGGATATTAGTTAATAAAGTCAGCGGTCTTATCTGTAGAAGTACATAGTTGTCCCACTTTCTCTTTCTGAACTTTGTGATATCTTCTACCGTTGTTTTATAAATTTTATCTGTGTTTTCATGGTTAAGATCCTTGCCTTATTATCTTTCTCTGCAAATGTTCACAAGGCCCCAAGTAAGCACAACAGCTACATGCCCATCTGCTGATCTCAAGGTCTTGGGTTCAAATGTATATCAGTTGATTTTTCCAACTGACCTTGACTCCAGGTTGACCAGCCTAAAATAGGCAGAAGGAAAGGTCCTAGGAATGTAACGTATGTGAGGATAACCACATCAAGGAAATGCCCTAGAAAGGTGAGTGGTGTAAGGCTGACCATATAAAAGAAATATCCAAGGAAGCTGACCAGTGTAAGGATAACTGTATTAAAGAAATATCATAGGAAGGTAAGTGGTGTAATGATGACCACACAAAGAAAGTGTCCTAGGAAGGTGAGTGGTGTAAGGCTGACCACATCAAAGAAATATCCTAGGAAGCTGACCAGTGTAAGGATAACTGTATTAAAAAAATATCATAGGGAGGTAAGTGGTGTAAGGATGACCTATAGCACCTTTACATCCAAAATTTCTGTCTAGCATGATATACCTGGTGCACAGATGGTGTTAAAAAGGTCTTTCCCTAAACTGAAAATAAATATTCTACATAATTTCTATAGTTGTCATTACTTGAACACATGCTGCTATCTATTGTATTTTTATCACTTGCAAACTATAAACAACAGATACGAACACGCATGCTTTGAAATGAAGCTACAAGAAATGATATACCTGTGGGCTTGAATGTGTTCACAATGTGCTCACAAATCAGCTCCTGTACAGATCCCTCCATGATCCTTTTCCCATCAACAACCCACGGTGTCTGGCTCAGTTCTCTGCTGTACTTTTGGTATCTGCCTGATAATAATGTTTGACAGAGATAGCAAGACATGAAGGATGTGATTGATTAATGTGAAATATAATAAACACTGAGATAAGTTAGCGTACTGAGAATGTGTACGTGATTCCAAAAATGTAACTGTTTTGTATCTGTCAACAAAAGAGATACAGACAACTGCAATGGCTCTCCTTGGGCTCTAGTCGTAAGGCCTGCTTAGGTACACTGACAGCAAGTACTTCAACACATCATGCCTGAAATATGAACACACACTGAGAAACACAGAACAGCTGATAACAACTCTGTTTTGTTGTCCCCACAATGTTCCTCGGTCCAAGGCGCCAGAGGTCTGATGTCTAGGATATAACAAAGTTATGCCCCATACTGGTATACCTGTTGGTATTTGGCATAAAGAACAGAAAGCTGCCAGTGGTGGTTTTACTGTTAGCTTCTATTCCAAGTTGATGCCTTCCTCTACCAACTTCTCCGGCACCTTTTGTATTGTTTCTCCAAGATAATTTGATTACTTGCTTTATTACAGATAATAATTCAGAGAGACCTGGTAGGTTTTTCCTATTCTCAAAGTTACAATCATGTGACATTTCCTCATTAACATATAATCTTACCACTAACAGTGCAGAGAAATTTAGCAGAAAGTCTAATGGTGATTCATATTTATACAGCCAAAACAGTCATTTAGTGACTGCAATTAATTAAATGCCAACGTAAGTTACTAACAGTGGCACGTTTGATAAGTTTACATTTAAAAAAAAAATTTTTTTTTTAAAGAAATAACACATTTTCAAATATGAAAAGAACACATGAGTTGACAAGATCCATTAAATAATGGACACATCCCTAGCCGAAATGCATCTATTTTGTTACAATGTACATCTGATGGCAAAAGCACCAATGTGTGGGTGGGCACAGAAGTATCAGACGCCTCTGAAAGTGGTACTAAGCTAAGATAAAAGGAATACCAAGTAGATCCGGCCAGTAATGTTATGAAATGATCAGCTTTCACATATTCCAGGTCATGGCAAAATAAGCTAGATATCTTATATCTTTAACTTTTTTCTTCAACAAAATATTTCACAAATTATCAGGAAGCATTGAATAAAACTGGCTAACTTTATGACTGACTGGGTGATAAAAACCATATGTGCTACTACTGTGATAATATGAAATCACAAATTGCAGTGGACAAATTGGATATAAATGATTACACATGAAACAAAAGGTTAATATTAGTTTTATAGCTATGAAAATAAAAAAAATACATAGTTGCAGCGAATGAGAGAAAAGTGTCTACTACCTGCAATAAATACAGCATTATGACTGCAGGAAATGTCCACGCTGCAATCTTCTGTAGGGATAGGTGGTGGGCAACTGGAACAGCTGAAAGTAGTTTCAGGGATAACTCATGAGATTGTTTACATCACATCCACTTTATCCATTAACTCCTGAGATTGTTTATATCACATCCACTTTATCCATTACCTCATGAGATTGTTTATATCACATCCACTTTATCCATTAACTCATGAGATTGTTTATATCACATCCACTTTATCCATTAACTCCTGAGATTGTTTACATCACATCCATTTTATCCATTAACTCGTGAGATTGTTTACATCATATCAACTTTATCCATTAACTCCTGAGATTGTTTACATCACCATTTATCCATTACCTCATGAGATTGTTTACATCACATTTATCCATTACTCCCTGAGATTGTTTACATCACATCCACTTTATCCATTAACTCGTGAGATCATCACATCCACTTTATCCATTAACTCATGAGATTGTTTACATCACATCCACTTTATCCATTACCTCATGAGATTGTTTACATGACATCCACTTTATCCATTAACTCATGAGATTGTTTACATCACATCCACTTTATCCATTACCTCATGAGATTGTTTACATCACATCCACTTTATCCATTAACTCCTGAGATTGTTTACATCACATCCACTTTATCCATTAACTCCTGAGATTGTTTACATCACATCCACTTTATCCATTAACTCGTGAGATTGTTTACATCATATCAACTTTATCCATTAACTCCTGAGATTGTTTACATCACATCCACTTTATCCATTACCTCATGAGATTGTTTACATCACATCCACTTTATCCATTAACTCGTGAGATTGTTTACATCACATCCACTTTATCCATTAACTCATGAGATTGTTTATATCACATCCACTTTATCCATTACCTCATGAGATTGTTTACATGACATCCACTTTATCCATTAACTCCTGAGATTGTTTACATCACATCCACTTTATCCATTAACTCCTGAGATTGTTTACATCACATACACTTTATCCATTAACTCCTGAGATTGTTTACATCACATCCACTTTATCCATTAACTCCTGAGATTGTTTACATGACATCCACTTTATCCATTAACTCGTGAGATTGTTTACATGACACCCACTTTATCCATTAACTCCTGAGATTGTTTACATCACATCCACTTTATCCATTTACTCCTGAGATTGTTTACATGACACCCACTTTATCCATTAACTCCTGAGATTGTTTACATCACATACACTTTATCCATTAACTCCTGAGATTGTTTACATCACATACACTTTATCCATTAACTCCTGAGATTGTTTACATCATATCAACTTTATCCATTAACTCCTGATTATCCATTAACTCCTGAGATTGTTTACATCACATCAACTTTATCCATTAACTCCTGAGATTGTTTACATCACATCCACTTTATCCATTACCTCATGAGATTGTTTATATCACATCAACTTTATCCATTACCTCATGAGATTGTTTACATGACATCCACTTTATCCATTAACTCCTGAGATTGTTTACATCACATCCACTTTATCCATTAACTCCTGAGATTGTTTACATCACATCCACTTTATCCATTAACTCCTGAGATTGTTTACATCACATCCACTTTATCCATTAACTCATGAGATTGTTTACATCACATCCACTTTATCCATTAACTCCTGAGATTGTTTACATCACATCCACTTTATCCATTAACTCATGAGATTGTTTACATCACATCCACTTTATCCATTAACTCCTGAGATTGTTTACATCACATCAACTTTATCCATTAAATCCTGAGATTGTTTACATGACATCCACTTTATCTATTAACTCCTGAGATTG
Source organism: Candidula unifasciata (assembly GCA_905116865.2). Classification (NCBI taxonomy): domain Eukaryota; kingdom Metazoa; phylum Mollusca; class Gastropoda; order Stylommatophora; family Geomitridae; genus Candidula; species Candidula unifasciata. The sequence continues at coordinate 144,045 of CAJHNH020000967.1, read as the reverse complement.
TTTACATCACATCCACTTTATCCATTAACTCATGAGATTGTTTACATCACATCCACTTTATCCATTAACTCCTGAGATTGTTTACATCACATCCACTTTATCCATTAACTCATGAGATTGTTTACATCACATCCACTTTATCCATTAACTCATGAGATTGTTTACATGACATCCACTTTATCCATTAACTCATGAGATTGTTTACATCACATCCACTTTATCCATTAACTCCTGAGATTGTTTATATCACATCCACTTTATCCATTAACTCCTGAGATTGTTTACATGACATCCACTTTATCCATTAACTCATGAGATTGTTTACATGACATCCACTTTATCCATTAACTCCTGAGATTGTTTATATCACATCCACTTCATCCATTAACTCCTGAGATTGTTTACATCACATCCTCTTTATCCGTTAACTCATGAGATTGTTTACATCACATCAACTTTATCCATTACCTCGTGAGATTGTTTACATCACATCCACTTTATCCATTAACTCCTGAGATTGTTTATATCACATCCACTTTATCCATTAACTTATGAGATTGTAAACATGGTATCCACTTTATCCATTAACTTATGAGATTGTTTACATCACATCAACTTTATCCATTAACTCGTGAGATTGTTTACATCACATCCACTTTACCCATGAACTCATGAGATTGTTTACATCACATCCACTTTACCCATGAACTCGTGAGATTGTTTACATCACATCAACTTTATCCATGAACTCCTGAGATTGTTTACATCACATCCACTTTACCCATGAACTCATGAGATTGTTTACATGACATTCACTTTATCCATTAACTCCTGAGATTGTTTAATTCACATCCACTTTATCCATTAACTCATGAGATTGTTTACATCACATCAACTTTATCCATTAACTCATGAGATTGTTTACATGAAATCCACTTTATCCATTAACTCATGAGATTGTTTACATCACATCAACTTTATCCATTAACTCCTGAGATTGTTTACATCACATACACTTTATCCATTAACTCCTGAGATTGTTTACATCATATCAACTTTATTCATTAACTCCTGAGATTGTTTACATGACATCCACTTTATCCATTAACTCCTGAGATTGTTTACATGACACCCACTTTATCCATTAACTCATGAGATTGTTTACATCACATCCACTTTATCCATTAACTCCTGAGATTGTTTACATCACATCCACTTTATCCATTAACTCGTGAGATTGTTTACATCACATCCACTTTACCCATGAACTCATGAGATTGTTTACATCACATCCACTTTACCCATGAACTCGTGAGATTGTTTACATCACATCAACTTTATCCATGAACTCCTGAGATTGTTTAGATCACATCCACTTTACCCATGAACTCATGAGATTGTTTACATGACATCCACTTTATCCATTAACTCCTGAGATTGTTTACATCACATCCACTTTATCCATTAACTCATGAGATTGTTTACATCACATCCACTTTATCCATTAACTCATGAGATTGTTTACATGAAATCCACTTTATCCATTAACTCATGAGATTGTTTACATCACATCAACTTTATCCATTTACTCATGAGATTGTTTACATGTTATCCACTTTATCCATGAACTCCTGAGAATGTTTACATCACATCCACTTTATCCATTAACTCATGAGATTGTTTACATCACATCCACTTTATCCATTAACTCATGAGATGGTTTACATCACATCCACTTTATCCATTAACTCATGAGATTGTTTACATCACATCAACTTTATCCATTAACTCATGAGATTGTTTACATCACATTCACTTTATCCACACGCAGTCAGGAAACACATGTAGCTAAAATAACTGCATGATCAGCAGGCACAATAAGTTTGATCAATAATTTTAATTTGGCCACAACAATAAAGGCGGCCAGGATGATGATGACCATATCAACCAACGAGTGCCAAGTGGTGTACAAAATGTAGGTCTAGCCCTATATGACTAAGGGCGTGAAAAAGTAATTTACTTCAGTTTTCCCTGTAAAATAAAAACTAGCATCTCTCAAAGACCTCTCCAGTTCTGTGCAACATCAACCAATGATTCACTTGTGTACATCAGAATCAAGTTCTTCAGAACCGTTGCCTCAGCTCAGATGACAAAAATATATTGCACAGAGTAGATTTCAGGGGTTACCAAGGTACTCAAATACTGAATACATTAGCTTTCTCCAGATTAGTCCCATTTACTATGTTGTAGCAATCTGGAAGACAGTTTCTCTTTGTAATAGCAACAATTACACATTTGAAAAAAAAAAAAAAAAACTATATGCAGACTAAGACTTTTGTAATAATTTTCTATCATCAATTTCTTGTGACACACATTTTATTTCTGTAACCAAAACTGTGTCATCAGTTTATCTCAGAGAGATTTTACTGAACAACATAAAGTCTGGCTTGTCTTGTTTGGCTCTAATTTTTATCTCGCTGTACATATTGAATAGATATCTTGTTTGGCTCGAATTATTACCTCGCCTTACATATTGAATTGATATCTTGTGTGGATTTAATTATTACCTCGCCTTACATATTGAATAGATATCTTGTGTGGATTTAATTATTACCTCGCCTTACATATTGAATAGATATCTTGTGTGGATCTAATTATTAATCTAACTATACATATTGAATAGATATCTTGTGTGGATCTAATTATTAATCTAACTATACATATTGAATAGATATCTTGTGTGGATCTAATTATTACCTCACTGTACACATTGAATAGATATCTTGTGTGGATCTAATTATTACCTATATCTTGTGTGGATTATTACCTCAACAGAATAGATATCTTGTGTGGATCTAATTATTAGCCTCACTGTACACATTGAATAGATATCTTGTGTGGATCTAATTATTAGCCTCACTGTACACATTGAATAGATATCTTGTGTGGATCTAATTATTAGCCTCTAATTATTAATCTCACTGTACACAATGAATACATATTTGAATAATTATATTGCTTACGTGTGGATCTAATTTACCTCACTGTACATATTAATAGATATCTTATATAATTATTATCTCACCTCTAATTATTACCTCATTGTACATATTGAAAAGATATCTTGTGTGGATCTAATTATTACCTTGCCTTACACATTGAATATAGATCTTGTGTGGATCTAATTATTACCTCACTGTACATATTAATAGATATCTTGTGTGGATATAATTATTATCTCACCTTACATATTAAATAGATATCTTGTGTGGATCTAATTATTACCTCATTGTACATATTGAAAAAATATCTCAAGTGGATCTAATTATTACCTCACTGTGCATATTGAATAGATATCTAAAGTGGATCTAATTATTACCTCACTGTACATATTGAATAGATATCTCAAGTGGACCTAATTATTACCTCACTGTGCATATTGAATAGATATCTCAAGTGCTTCTAATTATTACCTCACTGTACATATTGAACAGATATCAAGTGGATCTAATTATTATCTCACTGTACATATTGAATAGATCAGAGACAGTAGAGTGCTGAAATATATCTACACATTACTGCCTGGAATATTTTTTCTATGTTTATGATTCACAATTTCTTAAAGATATGAAAATGTTCTCAGCTACTGTTCCAGCCCTAATATTGCTACACACGGAAAAACCTTTTTTCTCTGATTCTCACTCAACTCTCTCTTTTCAAGATTTAAAAAAAAAGTAACTGGTCACCTCATTTCATAAAGTAGCGAAGTGACATAAATACTATGTTTATTATGCCAGGTGATTCACCAGTAAGGCAGAATCCTCTAGCAACGTATCTGTAAATGTTTGCAAACTAAACACTGTAAGCAGGGGCACAACAAAATGTCTACCCACTCCTCAAACTTAGAACCATCCATTTGCTGTAAGGAGGCCATGACATTCGATCTTGTGAAAGTCTCAAAGCCAAACTGAAAGACAAAAGATACAGAGTTTTGTTAAAAACCATGCTTGCTGATTAAGATAACATCTACACGACTGACATCATTCAGGGTTAATCCAATAAAACAAGACAGTTTGTGATTTTGTGAACGGCTGTCAATCACAGTAAAACACCAGGGAAGACTAATAGTCCTAAACAGCGAGCCTATAATTAAACTTATTAGAGATAATCAGCACAACAGGCCAATCACCTGTTTGCCTTAAACTATGATTACAAGTAACTACAGAGAGAAAACCGGACGGATCTTAACGGCGACGAACTGGCATGGCTAACGGACTACGATTTATGGAACATGGAACATAAGAGGCATTAACGGGAAGGAAAACGAGTTAGTAGGGGAGATAAGGAAAGCGAAATTAGGAGTCTTGGCTCTGACTGAAACCAAGAAAAAGGGGCAAGGAATCACAGATCATGATGGAAGTATGCTGCTCTACAGTGGTGTCCCTATGACGGAGAGAGCTAAGGAAGGTGTTGGCTGTATTGTGGCCAGGAACCAAGCTAGTAACATAAATGGATGGAAATTTATCTCGGAGCGAATTATGGTGTTAGATCTGAAAGAAGAAGATAAAATTATCAATATTGTTATTGTGTACGGGCCAAATGAAGATGAGTGAGTTAATGTTAAAGAAGAATTCTTTGAACTGCTCCAAAGGACCATAGATGACTGTCACGATGAAATTATCCTCCTAGTAGGGGTGGAGTGATCGGGAGATATGGTGAAGATGTTTTGAATGATAATGGCAAGCGGCTTCTTAGATTCTGCAGGGAACAGAACCTTGTCATTACAAACACAAAATTCCCCCACAAGCGTATACATGCATACACAAGATGTGAACCTTCAAAGAATGAAAAATCCATTACTGACTATGCCATAGTTAGGAAAAGTTCATTCAAGTTTATTAGAGACGCCAGAGTCATGAGAGGACCAGAGATTGGAAGTGACCACTATCTGGTCACAATAAAGAGAACAACTGAAAGAACTGCTCCAACAAGGCAACACCAACAACCATGCAAGAAACCAAGCAACCAAGAAGGGATGAGGATTAAGGCATACAGGCTAAGAGAGCCAGATATTAGGGCTAGATAACTAGGAGCTTATAGTGAAAGCAATTGGAACTAAAGAAGAACCATCAGAGGACACTGAAACCCTCTGGTGCAGATTCAAGAATATCCTCACAGCAGCTGCAGTAGAAGCATGTGGTGACGTCCCAGGTGGAAGGCGGGGACATAGGACACCTTGGTGGACAGAAGAAGTCAAACTGAAAATAGGAGAAAAGAAAAGGGCATGGAAGCAATACCTGGCAGCCAGGAACACAGCTGAAGAAATAGAGAAATATAAACAATATGTGGCACTCAGAACAGAGACCAAAAGTATTGTGCTTAAAGCAAAACAGAAATCATGGGAAGAGTTTGGAGAAAAGTTGGAAAAGAATGCAAGAGAAAATCAAAAACTGTTCTACAAGACCCTCAAGAACATGACGAAGGAGAAAGAGTGCCCACTGAAATTCAAAAAAGACAAGGAAGGGGCTCTGCTTACTACTACAAATGATATTATGGAAAGATGGAAAGAATACTTCTCAGAGCTCCTTGGCATTGAGGGAAGTCATGACCCAGAAATAATGGACCTCACTACCGAGAATGAAATCATCCATGAGGATGATAACATCAGGATGGTAGAGTTGAAGGCAGCTATTGAGCAGATTAAGCTGGAAAAAGCAGCAGGTCATGATGGTATAACACCAGAGATGGTCAAATATATGGGAGTCGCAGGTGAGCACCTTCTACTGAAGGTTCTGCAGGCAGCCTGGTGTAGTAAAACTATACCAAAAGATTGGGAGATTGCCATCATTATACCTATATTTAAAAAATTTGATAACAGACAATGTAAAAACCACAGAGGCATTTCCCTCCTCAGCGTTCCTGGTAAAAGTTACTCTAGAATTCTCGAGCAGAGACTTAGAAGTCTGGTAGAGCCACAGCTGGACGAGGCCCAATGTGGCTTCAGAGCAAACCGAAGTACTCAAGACCTTATCTTCACACTGAGACAGATGAGTGAAAAAACCCTTGAATATAAGAGTGAAATGCACTTATGTTTTTTGGATCTGGAAAAGGCATTTGACAAAGTACCCTGGAACATACTCTGGGGCTGCTTGGCGGGGAAAAACATTCCAGCAACCCTGATCAGTGAAATACAGAGTTTCTACAAAAGCTGCAGAAATTATGTAAGAACAGCAGACCAAAAGTCAGAAGAATTTAAGACCACCAGCGGTGTTAGACAAGGTGATATTCTCTCACCTTACCTCTTCATTCTTATGATGGATGATGTCATCAAGACCTGTAAGGAGAAGACAAAGAAGTACTCAGTAGGGTACTGGAAGATGAGACCAATCTGTATATCAGCTAAATGATATATGATAGCTAAATCAGAGGCACACCATCAGTCCAACTTACTTGTCTGGAAGGAAGAGCTTGAAAAGAGAGGGATGACCATCAGTATCTCCAAAACTAAAACCATGGTGATCTCAAGAGAGGAGAAGAAACACCAGATCATGATGGGACAGTATGCATTGGAGCAGGTTAACCAGTTCAAATACCTTGGAGTTGTATTAGACCGAAATGGAGGCATTAAGACTGAGCTGGCAACACGAAAAGCAGCTGCTGGGAGACTCTTCCAGGCCATTAACCGAGGGTTTCTTAGCAAAAGAGAAATTAGCAAGAGGACGAAAATGGCTGTTTACCACTTTACCTATGTACCAGTCCTGTCCTATGGGTGTGAGTCATGGGCAATGACAACAGCTCACAGAAGCCAGCTGCAGGCCTCGGATATGAGATATCTGAGAAAGGTGGTCCAAGTGGCAAGAAGGGACAAAGGCCGCAATCAGACAATACGTCACGATCTTGATACCCAGTCCTTACAAACCCGAGTGGATCAGTCACAGTTACGATAGTTTGGACATGTATGCAGAATGGGAGAAAATCGGCCACCATGGCAGGCATGGGAGGCTAAGAACCAGGGAACCAGACCTCCAGGACGACCCAGGGTGCGCTAGGAAGACAACATCCGATAGTCCCTAACTGACAGAGGACTGGAATGGTACAAAGCCAGAAATAAAACTGCTGATAGAGACGTCTGGCGATCTCTCTGGCAAACTTCTACACCCCAAGGTAGAAGAGGAGCGACTAAGTAAGTAAGTAAGAGATAATCAGGTGTGGAAACTTGAGGACTAAATATAACTAATCTATACTATATGGAGAGAATAGTGCTTGCAGCAAAACAATAAAATATTCTGAAAACACTAATAGGCATAGCAATCCATGGGGTGGGAGGGGAGAGAACTAAAACTATAAATCACAAAAATCAGAAGCTATAATTTTAAGAAGCAGAAAACACAACAGAGTGTAGTATGACTGTAAATGGGTAACATATTGAATTGAACTAAATATATATAATAACAAGACATGTGAGAAACAATACAAAGATAACATGCAGGATACTCTAAGCAAGGTAGCATCCATTTAATAAACACTTTAACAAACACACAAATAAAAAAAAAAGTATTTTCGTTGCTACTTCACAAATTCAATTAATGTGTTTTCCAGTGGCCATTGGCAACTCCCGTGAAAGGGTTGTTCAACTCATAAAGGGTGGCAACCGACAGGTTAAGAACACTGCACTAGATGAAGAACATACTACCACAATTAACAACTAGTAATACACAGACAAAGTACTCTGACTATCTCACACAAGTTACCTCTAAGCACCCACTACAGGAAGGATGAGACCTCACTTTCAGAAAGAAGAAAACTGAGATCTAACAGAATTTTCAAAACTTGTTCAAGTCCTACAGAGCCAACATGACAGACAGAGATGATTACATTACATAGAGAGATGATTACATGACATACAGAGATGATTACATGACATACAGAGATGATTACATTACAAGTTGAATCTTACCTTTCTCTGTTTTCTCTTTTTGAAAGTTTCTGGGAAGACATCTAAACTGTAACACAAACCAATCAATAAACTGTAACACAAACCAATCAATAAACTGTAACACAAACCAATCAATAAACTGTAACACAAACCAATCAATAAACTGTAACACAAACCAATCAATAAATTAGAATAGTTCCACAGCCTTCGTGTTGGTTGCAGCCACCATTTTGCGGAAAATAAAGTACTGACCTACTCCCCTTCTACCGAGGCTGTTGTAAAAGTCGACTAATTAGTCATGTACCCTTCAAAGCCAGAGTACATCTGCCTGAACTAACAGTCTGTATACAAATAAGTCAGATCTGTAAAACGGATATGCATGCAAAACTGAAGCTCTGGAACAAGACCTAAGTGCAGAACTGGATGAACAACCAGAACTTGTCTGCCTGAGTTTACTGCAGACGGTGAACGAGAAAAGGACATTTGTCAATATGTAAAATTTAAATGCAAACGTTAGAGAGCATTAGTAGCTGAAAATACTCACATAACTGTCATCAATTAAAAGTTCTCTGAATCTGAATTCATCAAGTTATATCTGTGTGCACATATAAGATTTTTAAAACAAAATTTTTATAACACCTGGTCCTTCCACACAGCAACTGTATTTAATGAATAATAGATGTTATGTTCATTCTGCAATATACATAATATGTATACTAAGCACAACATAAAAGTATTTATACAATAAATACATAGATTCATACACCATCTGTCATGTGTATGAACATGCATGTCTGTCCCCACCCCAAACAAAGAGGGAGTAAGAGACAGTGGAGGAGGGGGGGGGGAATATGAGTAAGTGAGAGAGAGAGAGAGAAGAGAGAGAGAGAGAGAGAGAGAGAGAGAGAGAGACTTTCCTGAACAATGCGTAACGTTAGTATAAAAATATTACTCACAGAAATGCACATTCTCTGTCAGAGTCTTTGTAACTGAATGTCATCAAAATGTCAAACTCACTCTGAAAAAGAATCACAGCAAGGCTGAAATGTTTGTAACAGGAAGTGTCCAAATGATATACTCTGACAAACAATCAATACAATGTGTGGCCTGGCTAGATCAATGATTTGGTCTTATATTAATAGTGGGGGAAAAACGTGTATGGCTTTATGATGCTAATCATTATTTGTAGTTACCAATGGAAACTGGATGGGTGTGTGCTCTATATCAGGGTGGTCATCTTTACTGTCCAGGAAACTTTCTGACACGTTTCAGACTGGCAGCACAGGTTCATTGGGGAAACAAAAACAACTCAGCATTGACAAGGATTACTGAGCTGGCACACAAACATGCTACCCACTAGTTCTGCTGCCCGATCCATGTTTTATACTGTACCATACACCATCACATTATTGAAAGATTCAAATAAATCAATTACACTTGATTGAAAGTGACAACAATCAGGTCTAAAACCACACAGAGAACAGAGCTAATGTGAAGTCTCAACATTTGACATCAATGGAGGCATCTCAATTAGGACTACATATACCTCAAGTATGTATCTGTTAACAAAGCATTGGTATCATGTTCTAGCGGACGCCAGTTTGCCCTGATATTTTCACTTAAAGGCATAGATGCTGTTCTCAGTGTCCAGCTTTCACAGTAATAAATAATACACAGGCAACACAACAATTGTTTACCCTGTTTTGAAACTTGGCATTCAGCAGACTTGCCATTCTGTGACCACAGCTCCATTTCCATACATCTTTCACTGAGGCAATGGAACCCTCTTTCCCCTTATAGACATCACTGGAGATGAATTCAAACAACAAACATCAGACCCTGCCAAAAAGCAATACTAAAACCAAGTAAAAATTATAAGGGTGTCATGGCTGAACAGGGTCTAGCATGCCGGCCTGTCTATCTGGTGGAAATAAATCAAAAAATATAAAAACTAAAAGCACTAAGCTCCAACCTATCACCTTTAAAAAACGCACGTTCTGCGTTCTGTCCTTAAAGATGTGGTCAAAAAGATACATTCCAAAAGGTGTTACTGTAGCCAGGTCTATCATCCACCTAAGCTAACAACTCTGAAATACAAACGTTAATGTAGCCAGGTCTATCATCCACCTGAGCTAACAACTATGAAATACAAATGTTACTGTAGCCAGGTTTATCATAACCTGAGCTAACAACTATAAAATACAAGTGTTACTGTAGCCAGGTCTATCATCCACCTAAGCTAACAACTATAAAATACAAACGTTACTGTAACCAGGTATATCATCCACCTGAGCTAACAACTATGAAATACTAGTGTTACTGTAGCCAGGTCTATCATCCACCTAAGCTAACAACTATGAAATACAAGTGTTACTGTAGCTAGGTCTATCATCCACCTGAGCTAACAACTATGAAATACAAGTGTTACTGTAGCCAGGTCTATCATCCACCTAAGCTAACAACTATGAAATACAAGTGTTACTGTAGCCAGGTCTATCATCCACCTAAGCTAACAACTATTAAATACAAGTGTTACTGTAGCCAGGTCTATCATCCACCTGAGCTAACAACTATGAAATACAAGTGTTACTGTAGCCAGGTCTATCATCCACCTAAGCTAACAACTATAAAATACAAATGTTACTGTAGCTAGGTCTATCATCCACCTGAGCTAACAACTATGAAATACAAGTGTTACTGTAGCCAGGTCTATCATCCACCTAAGCTAACAACTATGAAATACAAGTGTTACTGTAGCCAGGTCTATCATCCACCTAAGCTAACAACTATGAAATACAAATGTTACTGTAGCCAGGTCTATCATCCACCTGAGCTAACAACTATAAAATACAAATGTTACTGTAGCTAGGTCTATCATCCACCTGAGCTAACAACTATGAAATACAAACAAAATTCCTAGCAGGCCATTTTTTTTAAATAATGCAGTACAGGAGGTGGAGTTGGCAACTCAGATCCTCACCATTAGTCTCTCTCGACCAATCTAATGAATTGCAACAACAACAAACATTTTAAATTAAAGAGGAGATTTCATAACATCCAGCCTTACGGGTACTTCTTCTGCAGATAAAGAAGCAAAGCCTTCTGCCGTATAGCAAGAGACACTGGTAGAATCAGCGAGCACTGGTGGGCTGAAAACTGGTAGCCATCTTCACGTACTTTCTTCACAATCTACATAAAGAAACAGAACATTTATTATTGTATACTTCTAGTCATCTAACAGCATATATTGGTATACAATTTTTTCTTTAACTGAAGAGATCTGATCAGACAACTGCAACTACAATTATGACTGGACCATAATTACAATCTGTAGTATAGTATGCCTGTGGCTTTGTTCAATCATAAATACTCTGACTAAAATGTTTTAGATTGTCGTCCCTGTGTATTTCAATTCTACATAGTTGCCTTTCCTCCTAAGACTGGCCATATTTGATAATGAAGCAGACCTACTACTCTGTTCATGCAGGGTGTCAAGGCATTAGAAATGAATACTCTAAGATGGAAAGTGCAGTGAGCAACAACTCAATTTCATGAGCTACCAGCACGAAAGTTGGAGCCAGTCTACATCTGACTAGTCTACTTTATCCTCACTTTGTGCATCAAGAAAGTTGGAGCCAGTCTACATCTGACTAGTCTACTTTATCCTCACTTTGTGCATCAAGAAAGTTGGAGCCAGTCTACATCTGACTAGTCTACTTTATCCTCACTTTGTGCATCAAGAAAGTTGGAGCCAGTCTACATCTGACTAGTCTACTTTATCCTCACTTTGTGCATCAAGAAAGTTGGAGCCAGTCTACATCTGACTAGTCTACTTTATCCTCACTTTGTGCATCAAGAAAGTTGGAGCCAGTCTACATCTGACTAGTCTACTTTATCCTCACTTTGTGCATCAAGAAAGTTGGAGCCAGTCTACATCTGACTAGTCTACTTTATCCTCACATTCTGCATCAAGAAAGTTGGAGCCAGTCTACATCTGACTAGTCTACTTTATCCTCACTTTGTGCATCAAGAAAGTTGGAGCCAGTCTACATCTGACTAGTCTACTTTATCCTCACTTTGTGCATCAAGAAAGTTGGAGCCAGTCTACATCTGACTAGTCTACTTTATCCTCACTTTGTGCATCAAGAAAGTTGGAGCCAGTCTACATCTGACTAGTCTACTTTATCCTCCCTTTGTGCATCAAGAAAGTTGGAGCCAGTCTACATCTGACTAGTCTACTTTATCCTCACTTTGTGCATCAAGAAAGTTGGAGCCAGTCTACATCTGACTAGTCTACTTTATCCTCACTTTGTGCATCAAGAAAGTTGGAGCCAGTCTACATCTGACTAGTCTACTTTATCCTCACTTTGTGCATCAAGAAAGTTGGAGCCAGTCTACATCTGACTAGTCTACTTTATCCTCACTTTGTGCATCAAGAAAGTTGGAGCCAGTCTACATCTGACTAGTCTACTTTATCCTCACTTTGTGCATCAAGAAAGTTGGAGCCAGTCTACATCTGACTAGTCTACTTTATCCTCACTTTGTGCATCAAGAAAGTTGGAGCCAGTCTACATCTGACTAGTGTACTTTATCCTCACATTCTGCATCAAGAAAGTTGGAGCCAGTCTACATCTGACTAGTCTACTTTATCCTCACTTTGTGCATCAAGAAAGTTGGAGCCAGTCTACATCTGACTAGTCTACTTTATCCTCACTTTCTGCTTCAAGAAAGTTGGAGCCAGTCTACATCTGACTAGTGTACTTTATCCTCACATTCTGCATCAAGAAAGTTGGAGCCAGTCTACATCTGACTAGTCTACTTTATCCTCACTTTGTGCATCAAGAAAGTTGGAGCCAGTCTACATCTGACTAGTCTACTTTATCCTCACTTTGTGCATCAAGAAAGTTGGAGCCAGTCTACATCTGACTAGTCTACTTTATCCTCACTTTGTGCATCAAGAAAGTTGGAGCCAGTCTACATCTGACTAGTGTACTTTATCCTCACATTCTGCATCAAGAAAGTTGGAGCCAGTCTACATCTGACTAGTCTACTTTATCCTCACTTTGTGCATCAAGAAAGTTGGAGCCAGTCTACATCTGACTAGTCTACTTTATCCTCACTTTGTGCATCAAGAAAGTTGGAGCCAGTCTACATCTGACTAGTCTACTTTATCCTCACTTTGTGCATCAAGAAAGTTGGAGCCAGTCTACATCTGACTAGTCTACTTTATCCTCACTTTGTGCATCAAGAAAGTTGGAGCCAGTCTACATCTGACTAGTCTACTTTATCCTCCCTTTGTGCATCAAGAAAGTTGGAGCCAGTCTACATCTGACTAGTCTACTTTATCCTCACATTCTGCATCAAGAAAGTTGGAGCCAGTCTACATCTGACTAGTCTACTTTATCCTCACTTTGTGCATCAAGAAAGTTGGAGCCAGTCTACATCTGACTAGTCTACTTTATCCTCACTTTCTGCTTCAAGAAAGTTGGAGCCAGTCTACATCTGACTAATCTACTTTATCCTCACTTTGTGCATCAAGAAAGTTGGAGCCAGTCTACATCTGACTAGTCTACTTTATCCTCACTTTGTGCATCAAGAAAGTTGGAGCCAGTCTACATCTGACTAGTCTACTTTATCCTCACTTTGTGCATCAAGAAAGTTGGAGCCAGTCTACATCTGACTAGTCTACTTTATCCTCACTTTGTGCATCAAGAAAGTTGGAGCCAGTCTACATCTGACTAGTGTACTTTATCCTCACATTCTGCATCAAGAAAGTTGGAGCCAGTCTACATCTGACTAGGCTATTTTATCCTCACTTTGTGCATCAAGAAAGTTGGAGCCAGTCTACATCTGACTAGTCTACTTTATCCTCACTTTCTGCTTCAAGAAAGTTGGAGCCAGTCTACATCTGACTAGTGTACTTTATCCTCACATTCTGCATCAAGAAAGTTGGAGCCAGTCTACATCTGACTAGTCTACTTTATCCTCACTTTGTGCATCAAGAAAGTTGGAGCCAGTCTACATCTGACTAGTCTACTTTATCCTCACTTTGTGCATCAAGAAAGTTGGAGCCAGTCTACATCTGACTAGTCTACTTTATCCTCACTTTCTGCTTCAAGAAAGTTGGAGCCAGTCTACATCTGACTAGTGTACTTTATCCTCACTTTGTGCATCAAGAAAGTTGGAGCCAGTCTACATCTGACTAGTGTACTTTATCCTCACTTTGTGCATCAAGAAAGTTGGAGCCAGTCTACATCTGACTAGTGTACTTTATCCTCACATTCTGCATCAAGAAAGTTGGAGCCAGTCTACATCTGACTAGTCTACTTTATCCTCACTTTGTGCATCAAGAAAGTTGGAGCCAGTCTACATCTGACTAGTGTACTTTATCCTCACATTCTGCATCAAGAAAGTTGGAGCCAGTCTACATCTGACTAGTCTACTTTATCCTCACTTTGTGCATCAAGAAAGTTGGAGCCAGTCTACATCTGACTAGTCTACTTTATCCTCACTTTGTGCATCAAGAAAGTTGGAGCCAGTCTACATCTGACTAGTCTACTTTATCCTCACTTTGTGCATCAAGAAAGTTGGAGCCAGTCTACATCTGACTAGTCTACTTTATCCTCACTTTGTGCATCAAGAAAGTTGGAGCCAGTCTACATCTGACTAGTCTACTTTATCCTCCCTTTGTGCATCAAGAAAGTTGGAGCCAGTCTACATCTGACTAGTCTACTTTATCCTCACATTCTGCATCAAGAAAGTTGGAGCCAGTCTACATCTGACTAGTCTACTTTATCCTCACTTTGTGCATCAAGAAAGTTGGAGCCAGTCTACATCTGACTAGTCTACTTTATCCTCACTTTCTGCTTCAAGAAAGTTGGAGCCAGTCTACATCTGACTAATCTACTTTATCCTCACTTTGTGCATCAAGAAAGTTGGAGCCAGTCTACATCTGACTAGTCTACTTTATCCTCACTTTGTGCATCAAGAAAGTTGGAGCCAGTCTACATCTGACTAGTCTACTTTATCCTCACTTTGTGCATCAAGAAAGTTGGAGCCAGTCTACATCTGACTAGTCTACTTTATCCTCACTTTGTGCATCAAGAAAGTTGGAGCCAGTCTACATCTGACTAGTCTACTTTATCCTCACTTTGTGCATCAAGAAAGTTGGAGCCAGTCTACATCTGACTAGTCTACTTTATCCTCACTTTGTGCATCAAGAAAGTTGGAGCCAGTCTACATCTGACTAGTGTACTTTATCCTCACATTCTGCATCAAGAAAGTTGGAGCCAGTCTACATCTGACTAGTCTACTTTATCCTCACTTTGTGCATCAAGAAAGTTGGAGCCAGTCTACATCTGACTAGTCTACTTTATCCACACTTTCTGCTTCAAGAAAGTTGGAGCCAGTCTACATCTGACTAGTGTACTTTATCCTCACATTCTGCATCAAGAAAGTTGGAGCCAGTCTACATCTGACTAGTCTACTTTATCCTCACATTCTGCATCAAGAAAGTTGGAGCCAGTCTACATCTGACTAGTCTACTTTATCCTCACTTTGTGCATCAAGAAAGTTGGAGCCAGTCTACATCTGACTAGTCTACTTTATCCTCACTTCCTGCTTCAAGAAAGTTGGAGCCAGTCTACATCTGACTAGTGTACTTTATCCTCACATTCTGCATCAAGAAAGTTGGAGCCAGTCTACATCTGACTAGTCTACTTTATCCTCACTTTGTGCATCAAGAAAGTTGGAGCCAGTCTACATCTGACTAGTCTACTTTATCCTCACTTTGTGCTTCAAGAAAGTTGGAGCCAGTCTACATCTGACTAGTCTACTTTATCCTCACATTCTGCATCAAGAAAGTTGGAGCCAGTCTACATCTGACTAGTCTACTTTATCCTCACTTTGTGCATCAAGAAAGTTGGAGCCAGTCTACATCTGACTAGTCTACTTTATCCTCACTTTGTGCATCAAGAAAGTTGGAGCCAGTCTACATCTGACTAGTGTACTTTATCCTCACTTTGTGCATCAAGAAAGTTGGAGCCAGTCTACATCTGACTAGTCTACTTTATCCTCACTTTGTGCATCAAGAAAGTTGGAGCCAGTCTACATCTGACTAGTCTACTTTATCCTCACTTTGTGCATCAAGAAAGTTGGAGCCAGTCTACATCTGACTAGTCTACTTTATCCTCACTTTGTGCATCAAGAAAGTTGGAGTTAGTCTACATCTGACTAGTCTACTTTATCCTCACTTTCTGCATTCAAGAAAAAATATGTGTGATAATGACTAAATATGTGTGTGCCAGCATGAATTAAGGCAGCTGATAGGGAACAATGGTAATAAATATTTGAAACATATGGAGATTTTCCATGAGATCTTGTCTCCACAATCAAAGGTCGGCTGCAATGGATCTCTTACAGTATCTCTCAAACTGACTGTATTCTCTCTTACAGTGTGGAGATACTGGGGACAGATAAAGGCACTATATGATTATCTGTTGCATCATTCTGAAACAAGAGGCTGAAGACAGAATAAAAGCATTCACAATCAATAAACTGCAGAAACATTCGTCATTCCCATATTTCAACATCTGTCAAGGAAGACTAGATAAAACTGAGTCTTCCCATGGTGTTGTGATGTTGATTTGAGATGAATCAACAGCTTGTAATCATCAGTCACAAAATGACACAGTACAATATATATATTCTGCAATGCATCAACATTTAACATACTTCTATAAAATGTCATTTACTTCAAACTAGCATACCAGCTAACATCCTTGTTTGTTACTAATAACAATCTATGTAGGCAATGTATGTGACATATCAGTGAACATGGTTTGAACAACAACAACAACAATGTTTTTCAAGGAGAACTGACAAATGAATACTGACTGTGTTCAAGAAAGGCTGCTCTGCAAACTTCTGTAGAATGCCTAGACATCCTGGACAGGGACATTGGTTTGTTGTCACAGATGACTGCTGGTCTTCTGGAAGAAGGGCTCTTTCAATTTCCTAAGAATACACAACTGATAAAGTTAAAGGTATTTTGATGGTAATGATTGCTTTCAATAAGTGAAGTGTTTGCTTGTGCATACTATGAAATCACAGCATAATAAGGCTAGGTGACCAGTTAGATCTCTGACTATCCTTCCTTCCCAGAACCATCTTGGCAGTCAGTTTCTCAAAGCCATCAGCTACAGCCATTTGCAGTATGGAAACAATGTCTCTCCAGCTGGTATAATGCCCTTTTCATGCATTTGTGTCGGCTAGGTGGCTAAGTCGATGCAAACGTTTTGTAGTGCCGGGATGCTGGGTAGATCCCAGCTGCGGGCCATGCGCATTGCGTTGCTTTCGACAGTGGTATCAAGAAAGCTGACAGTCCAGAAAGCAATGGCAAACTAATAGATGTAAATTTGCCTAGAAGAACCACACAACAGCCAGGTGCTGTTGGGGTTGGTTTTGCAAAGTTCTGTAAAGGATACGCAACTAACCATGTATGAAATACATGGGGCAACAGAATTAAACAAGGATACACATATCTCTAAACACACTTTGACAAGAATGTCTGGCACGGTAAATAACCAATTTCACTAGCTATTTTCAAGGGTGTTCGAAGGGGTTTTGATGGTATTTTTACCTTGTTCAAGGGTGTAAGGCATATGTGGTACTTTATACATGAGCACACATGTGGATATGCTCATACAGATATAGTTCTTTTACATATTTTCTAGAGTTGGTGGCAAAAGGGAGCAAATTGAAGAGATGATCATTATTAACAATAGCAAACCTGAATGCTTGGCAGTTTCCAAGAAAACTAACATTCCAATTTGCTTTATATGAGTTAAAGGCAAAACAATCAAACAATTGGATCATGAGCTATGTGTAGACTACACTGATATCTAAAGAGACAAGAATGTTGAGAATATGGCACATACAAGAAAAATCAATGCTAAAATGTTGACAGCTGTAGTTACCAAAACCACCAGGAAAAGACTATTGTAATTTATTGAACAGTAAAGCAACCACATACACACTAAATGAAAAAAAAAACCCACTACATAAGAGAAGCATAGAAAGACAGAAAAAGAATGCATGTAAAAAGCATAAAAAGGGAGGTAAAATCAACTTCCTAAAAATAATCAGATGACAGAGTGAAATGGGAGAGTTCACTTTGGGAACAGACTTTTGTATTGTATGACAACATCTTGATAAGAACACGTCAAGACACAGAGTGCAGAATGTGAAAAGATGAGCTTCTGCCTGAATAACTGTAAGGCAAAAAAAAAAATGAAGTATCAGAGAAATGGCCGATACATAAATATACTATCACATTTAGGGATACCTATTGGAGGAAAATGGTTCAAGTATCTGGGCACATGGATAACATCAGATGAAAGATGTCTCACTGAGATAAAGAACAGAATAGAGAAACAAAAACTGCCCTTTATCAAAGATCGAACATCTTAAGGAATATATTCTTATCACTAGATGGTTGCAAAATAATTCTTGCATGACACACAGAACTAGTTTTAACTTTAAGGTTTTATATCCAAATATTATTATTCAATTATTATTTCAAACGATCACATATATAGATATTGCTGCACTTTGACAAGCTCAAGAATAATTCATATTAGTCCTCTGACTATTCATCTCTAGAATACCTCAAGTGAGGACCTGTAAGTTAGTGAGCGTAACTCCCCAAGAAGCCGTAGGATACATCGTGTACAACATCCAGTCTGTTGTAAATCTGATACAATCTGTTTAGTCTCCTCCGCTGAACTTGTAAAGATCTCAAATGTATCCATCTATAATAGAAACAAAAAGTGTGAACAACCGATTTAAATAATTAATTATAAACTTATTGTAGAGCTAACAGCACTTTCACTGACAATATAAATGTTTGATGTCAGTTTATGAATCAGCCCATTTTAATTATTTCCAGTTTGATACCTCTTTAACCTTCTTGCCCCTGAAACCTTTTGGGAGGAAAAAGCTTATGATCCTAGACATTCTTGAAAAAAAAAAACCCTTAACCATTTCACACATGTCACTAATACATTAAAAAACAATTCACTGATTGAAATTTAACAATTTACAAAAAATGTATATATAAATGAAGAGGATAATCAATAAATACAAACCGAAGGGAGAATTAAATGGATTTCACTATCTTGGGCTTCAAACAAAATTATTAGGGGACTCATACTTGACCTGTGACCTTTGTCGCCATATGACTAAAGTAAAGGTGAAATATGAGCCATAATGACCTTCTAGAGGCAATTTTCTTAACAAGAAACACTCCCAGAATGCTATTTTTAGTAAATATAATCATAGCCTGAACACTGTGCAGGAGCAAACACAACCACTGCTGTTCATTAGGTTAACTCAATGTACAATAAAGTAGATGTAACTTTTGATGAGCTTGTAACTAAGTTGATACACGTCAGCAGTGAAGCATAAGGGCATCAGCAGTGAAGCATAAGGGCATCAGCAGTGAAGCATAAGGGCATCAGCAGTGAAGCATAAGGGTATCAGCAGTGAAGCATAAGGGTATCAGCAGTGAAGCATAAGGGCATCAGCAGTGAAGCATAAGGGCATCAGCAGTGAAGCATAAGGGCATCAGCAGTGAAGCATAAGGGCATCAGCTCTTTCAGTCCCAGGTTTCACAGCTAATACCCAAGTTAAAGTTAGTCAGCTGTATATCCTTTACAGGTTGTCATGAACCAACCTCAGCATATGTTGGCTGTAGGTTCAGGAGTTTGCCACTGCTTACTGAATGACTGTCTAAATCAACACAATGCTATCTGCTGTCAAGTCACTTCCGACTGAACCAAAAATGGTATGCTTGGTTTATGAAACTGTATAACACCAAGCTACAGTGACAGAAACAGACACCCAAGGAAGCAAATACATACTAATATAGAAGAATCATGGCTTCATGATTTTCAGAGGCAACAAATGTGTTTGTATAAACCAACAGTGACCAATGGGGATAGCAGATTTGTCAAATCCATGTAATGCTGTAATAACTAAAGATACCAAGTAATACAGTTGTGCTGGGCACTGGCATTGGATAGGACACATACTAAGAAAACCTGAGAACAATACAACTAGAATGTCTATACTTCTATACAATGGAACCCACAGGAACATACAAATAAAGGCAGACTAATCATAAATATCAGACAGAGAAGGGAGCTAGACAGTGCAGCTAGAAGTTTAGGGAGGATATGCGTGAGCTGCATACCATAGTAAGAGATTTGGTGATCTGGTGTAAAGTTGGTCAATTAGGAAATAACGGGCTGAAGAAGCTGGTGCTATGTGATCTGAACATGTATAAGGAACAGCAGCTATTGTAAAGTACCCTTTTCCCTGCCTGCAGGCATACTGGGCATATGGGGCTAGACCGATATTTGATAGACTAATCAGCAGTCGGTTGGTCAGGTGGTTAGTATCAGGCCAGCCATTTTTACTTCCCACGACTGCAACTGGTATGCATTCAAGGCAGGGTCGACAGAGTGAATTTTATTTGTATAGTATTAAGTGGCTCACTTTCATTTATGATTTTTTTGGGTTATATTTTATCCCTTGAGCAAAGTGAACATAGGTAGGGGAAAACATTATTTCACTTTACTAACTATCGAAGCATGATATCTGCTTGTTTATGAATATTTAATGGCTAATATAATTACATGAAGCAGTATTTCAACACTGAGTCTCACAATGATCTGATCATTTTCATTTGGATTGTAATGAGGGAAAATCCCAGGGATTCCAGGGGGTTCCCAGTATGAAGGGCGTTAGATCAGCAGGCCAAGTAAATGAGGAAAGCATGGAAAATCTAAATATAGCATTTCCCTGTTTGGGTGAACGATTGCAAGAAAAACCTGTGGGATGAGAACAAAGGTTTGAAGGTGAGACAGGAGAGGAGTCAGTCGGTGTTTAACAGTACAAGAGGAGGTTGAATGAATGGAGTGATTGATATCAACTATAATCATTAACAGAGGGAGCAAGAACCTGAAACACCAGGAAATGGCTGACTAGATGTGACTCTGAAGTGTCATGCCGAGCAATTGTGAATATTTGTGATACTGTCATTCAGATGAGAAATAACCCGTGTGAATGGAACATGCAGACTGAAAGGTAACTGAATCTATAGTCAAGTTGTAGTCTAGTTTTGTGGCATCAGTTGTGAGTGAGTCATAAATGATGAGCGAAGACCTATGACAACGACTGGATGACACGTTCCACAGCAATAAACAGTAATTGCGTGATAGCTGTCTTTCATTGATATCTCTGCTGGTAGTAACTTTACACCAGAACAGTGGGAAGAACTTAATTTATATGAGTCAAGACTGATAGAAAGAGCAACATTATTCCAAGATGGGGGTTTGAGAATGGAAAACCCGAAGGAAATGGCTGAATACAGTTAATTTTGACAACAGAAACAGCAAAAGGAGAAACCGGAAAGGTGGCCTGTCAATTGTGACGGGTATCCAGCTGCATTTTATGGGTGGGAAATAACAGCCACGAGAATAGCAACCTGAGAGGTGAAAGCAAGTGACATGTCACTCTCCAGGTAACAACTTAATTCTCCTAGTCATTCAAGAATATTAAGAAGAGAACGTTGGATGAACATTTGATATTCAAATCAACTGAAGGCAGTGCAATACAGAGTTTTTACAAAAGCTTCAGGAATTATGTTAGAACGGCAGACCAAAAGTCTGAAGAATTTAAGACCACTACCAGTGTTAGACAAGGTGATATTCTCTCACCTTACCTCTTCATTCTTATGATGGATGATGTCATCAAGACCTGTAAGGAGAAGACAAAGAAGTACTTAGTTGGATACTGGAAGATGAGACCAGTCTGTATATCAGAGCTGGCATTTGCAGACGATGTGGCCCTGATAGCTAAATCACAGACACACCTTCAGTCTAAATTACTTGTCTGGAAGGAAGAGCCTGAGAAGAGAAGGATGACTATCAGTATCTCCAAAACTAAAACTATGGTGATCTCAAGAGAGGAGAAGAAACACCAGATCATGATGGGACAGTATGCATTGTAGCAGGTCAACCAGTTCAAATACCTTGGAGTTGTATTAGACTGAAACGGTGGCAATAAGACTGAGCTGGCGACACGAAAAGCAGCTGCTGGGAGAATCTTCCAGGCCAGAAGCCAAGGGTTTCTTAGAAGAGAATTGGCAAGAGGATGAAAATGGCTGTTTACCGCTCTACCTATGTACCAGTCCTGACCTATGGGTGTGAGTCATGGGCAATGACAACAGCTCACAGAAGCCAGCTTCAGGCCTCAGAAGTGAGACATCTGAGAAAGGTGATCCAAGTGACAAGAAGGGACAAGTCCACAATCAGACAATACGTCAAAATCTTGATACACAGTCCTTACAAACCCGAGTGGATCAGTCACAATTACGGTAGTTTGGACGTGTATGCAGAATGGGAGACAATTAGCCACCATGGCAAGCATGGGAGGCTAAGAACCAGGGAATCAAACCTCCAGGGTGACCCAGGATCCACTGGGAAGACAACATCCGACAGTCCCTAAATGACAGAGGACTGGAATGAAACAAAGCCAGAAAGAAAACTGCTGATAGAGATGTCTGGCGATCTCTCTGGCAAACCACTACATCCCAAAGTTTAAAAAAAAAGGAAAGTATCTACAGATGGCATCACCGGAACAAAGGCTGTCAATTGTAATGGGTACCCAGGAGTAGTCTACGGGCAGGTACAAAATAACCCAGCCTCAAGATTTGCAGTGTAAGAGGTGAAAGCAACTGCCGTGTCACACTCTAGTTACAACAGCTGTATCCTTCTATGTGTAGAAGAAAAATTACCAGCGAAGTAACAATGTGTATTAGAATATTTCCGTGAAATACTGCTAACTTTCCATCTAGCAGAAACTTTACAATTCGCTGCCGATAGTAAACAGCGGAACATTTTCAGTCAAACAGGGTATGGCAACAGTCCAATTTCAGGTACATTCAGGAAGTCAGAATCAGGTGACATGGTGCCAGGTGTGACAAGAAGCTGGTGAATCAGATGGGTCAGCATCCAGTGTCAGAGTGAGTGATGTACAACACATAATTTACAAACCAGTCAACACAACAGTAGTGTGAAGCTATGTAAGGATGAAAGGTGCTCATAAAAGGTAAAGTATGAACATTTCCGTACTAATATTGTGAAGCAGACAGAAATTCCAGGAACAGTTTTGTGACAGAACAAAGATAATAAATAGTGTGATCATATACAGTGCAAGAACATTACCTGGACAGTTCAAATCTAACTGAACAAAATCAGTGTGTAATAGTGACATACGAATTACAGCAGGAACATTTTGTCCGACTGAATAAATCCCAGTAAACAAATTCTGTGATTAGGAGAGACATTATAGGTATTTAATCAATAGGAGAAATTCAGGTGTGTAGTCGTAACAGGACACAGGTTCAGTGCATAAAATCTACTGAAAGAGTGATGAAGGTAGAACCCCAGTGCAAGATTCAGAAAGGCAAGACATCACATTAACACAGGAGCAGGCCATGGAAACAAAATAAGGTTTATTTATTATAGTGTGAAAGAAATAATAATTAGACTTTATAAGTGTGTTGCATATTGAGTTCTAAATAGTATTACTGATATATTTATCTGAAGTTGTATTAATTGCTTTATGGTTAGCAGTTACTAGAAATATATTATTGATTGAACTATTTACTAGATAAATTTAACAAATTATTTATGAATTGAATTTCAATCATCATCTCTCAAGAACATTTTTGATTATCAATATTGAATCAGCAATTATAAGACAATCCCAATCAGCACAAAGAGACATCTTATCCAAAGCATATTTATTCCAACTCTGTGCTACCAGTGCCAGACATGGTCACTCACAACAAACCATAAAAGAAAATTAGTAACCACGGAAATGAGATGCCTGAGAAGGGCTGTAGGAGTGACCATAAGAGATAAGATCAGGAATGAGATCATAAGAGAACAAGTCGGCACAGAACCAATTCTGGATTACATACAAAGACATCAAGTGAAATGGTTTGCCCACTTAGAGAGAATGCCTTGTGACACCATACCATACAAAGCATACATGGAAAGAGAAGAAGGACGTAGAGCACGGGGTAGACCAAGAACAAGATGGAAGGATAACATCAGAGAAACTCTACAACAGCACAATGTGCCTATGGTCGAGGCAGCCAGAAGAGCTAGAAACCTTATATCTCCCTCGACACCCAGAGCGGTAAAAGAGGAAGTTGAAGAAGAAGAAGAAGAAGAAGAAGAAGAATTAGTCAATAGTATTTATTTCATTTTTTTTCGTATAACTGTAACACAGTATTTATAAACTGTCCTTGATTATCATCATCATTCTAAAATATTTTCTAGTGCCAGTAGTGAAATGTCTTATTCATTAAGGTTCTTG
Source organism: Candidula unifasciata (assembly GCA_905116865.2). NCBI lineage: Eukaryota > Metazoa > Mollusca > Gastropoda > Stylommatophora > Geomitridae > Candidula > Candidula unifasciata. The sequence continues at coordinate 119,657 of CAJHNH020000967.1, read as the reverse complement.
AAAGCAAAAATTTGAAACAAATCGCCTTTGATTATTATTTGCCAGAAACTAAATCCACGTTTATTCTTCGAGCTGTATGTGTCCTGGTGCAAGATAGGACAGTTACCAGTACTACAGTGAGTAACAAGAAATCATCATTGGCTTCCTCACATCAGTTTCCTGACTTTCCTGGGTACATACATCAACCATTGTTGGTTTGGTGATATAAATCCACACAGTGGATAATAAATATGTTTATCACGTGACAGATGCACAGCTCTAATTCTAGTCTGCTGTAAGATCCACTGAAATGTCCTGGTTGTTCAACCATTTGGACTTTGGTTTTGTGCCAAGGCTGAGTTTTGCATGTACATCCATTTTACTGGCTTATTTGTGTGCTGCTGTTATTCAAATTATTCCTTGCCATTTGGGCAGATGCACCCCGACTTCGGAGGAAGCTTCCGATTAGTCAAGTCCTACAACATGCTTGCTGGGGAGGGAGTGGGTTTATTCCGAAATATAATTAGTCATTTCCATCACTCACTGGTACTCTGAAACTAAACCCTATGGTACCAAAAGAGTTACTAGTAACTGTGAATCGTTAATTTGTTATATTAGGCAACGTATTACTAATACTATTAGTAGTATTAGGTGCAGCTTGATGATTCACAGTCACATGTTGCTTGCAACTAACCTAAGGATCAGGATTACATTAAAAAATTCCCCCGTGTGGGTTCCGGGGCCCCATTGTAGGGGAAAACAAGAATAGACCCACTGCCTACCCAAAAGCATGTCGTAAGAGTCGACTAATTGGGGAGCTTCCTTTGAAGTCGGAGTGCATCTGCCGGAGAGGCAAGGAACCAACAGTCTGTATTCAAGAGAATGAGATCTGTAAAACTGATGCACACGCAACACTCAGGTTCTGGAGCAGGACTGCAGTTCAGTAGTGGACGAACAACCAGAACTTTCCGCCAGAGTGTACAGCTGGTGAACGTGAAGAAGAAGAAGATTTAAAAATTTTGTTCATAACTTGTCTTATGACACAAGCAATAATAACAGTTGAGCATCACTAACATGTTAAATATCCTAAGTAACTAACTCAAAGTAACTGTGCCTGACTGAAGTGACTGCCATCGCCAGTATTAATATAAAAAAATGCACATAATAATATAATATCTGGCTATCCTCCGAATAATAGGCCACAAAAGATGGCGGCCAAAAACAGGGCCTCAGTCACGTGTCAAGTGCGCACTTGCGGCAACTCAATTTGCACTTTTCCGGTGACTAACGCTGCTGCCGAGAGTGGATCCCACGCCGCATTAGCGGCGTGGATTGGGACTAAACTAGATGGCTAGGACTCACGAGCAAAGCTGCAGGAGATGCGGAAGCTGCTGCTCGTGGGTCCCAGCCATCTAGTATTCCTGCGATGTGCTCATGACCGCTAGTGCGCAATTGAAACGTGACTGTGACTGTGGCTCGTCAGGATAATTTGCGGCCGCCATCTTTCCTGCCCGTTATTCGGAGGATAGCTGATCAATTTTATCAATTTATCACAACTGGTATGCTGTCAGCTCTCCTGTCACTACTGTCAGATTTGATATTGAACCCTTCATTTGTATTCAATCCAATCAGCCAGCAAGAAGTACTTGATGACTGACTGAATACAACGAAACTGTCGAAACGTCAACATGAAATAATAGGATTACAAACCCTTAGAAAAAACATACACACACAAAAATTCACTGTATTAATAAAAGTTTCATACGATTTTAGACATTTCCGAACAAAATAAAAATAAAAATATGCTTACCGTGGGAGCTGCCATTTTGAACACTTCAAAATGTCAGCATGCGTGTAGAATGTAGATCCAAGTGTTCATCTCATTACGAAACAATTTATTACAAAAATGGACGAGTGCCGGATAGACTAGACCTGAGTGCCATTGGAGTGTGATGTTCACGGTGAAAGGTTACTTCTTCTATATTTTCTGGGATACGACACACATAAAGAAGAAGGTAAGTAATTAACCCCCCCCCCCCCCCCCACACACACACCAATGCAGGAGCGCCGCCACAAAGATAACATGCCCTCTCCCCCATCCCGCTTGACACTTTGTAAAGGGTAAACATTGAAGGGGAAGGGAGGGGGTGCTTAGCCCCGCACCAACCACGTCTTTCCCACCACCTGGGCAATAAATGGGTGGAAGGTCAGACTTCTTAAGCCCCCCCCCCCCCAATTATGTGACAAAACATTGGGCCACGCCCTCACCACCAACTGACGGGTTCTTCAAGAGACCACATGCTTCGAGATACCAGCTAAGTGATTTTGTGTAGTATTGTTTGATTTGTATGTGCTGATGAAGGCTTTATAGCCGCAACTTTTACGTTTTGTTTGTATTTGTAATATTGTGAAGCTTGGTAATATAATTTTCGTTCAGTTTTATATCTTTTCAAGAGACCCGAGATCCCAGGTTCCGGCACCTGGGTGAACAACTTCCCACATTTGCCGCCATCACCCCAGACACTAAACAAATTGTATTCTTCGATACAATACACGCTGATGCAAAAATATGCAACTGAATGGTAAACGTAAATGTTATGTATTCTCAACCTTACTTTATGGCACAGAGACATGGACAATGAACAAACAACAGAAAAATCGTATCAGTTCTTTGGAGATGTGGATATACAGAAGATTAGGTCGTATTTCATGGAAACAAAAGCTATCAAATAAAGAGGTACTGAGGAAATTGGGAATGAAAAGAGAGTTGCTAGGTGAAATAAAAAAGAAGACAAGTGAAATATTTTGGCCACATTAAAAGATATAACAGTATTGTAAAGATCATCCTAGAGGGAAAGGTTCAAGGTAGACGAGCAAAAGCAGACAGCGTTACAAGTGGAAGGAAAACATCAAGAGATGGACGAACAACAGTATGAGTGAGTGTACATCAAGGGCAAGAGACAGGGCTTGTTGGAGATCCATTGCAGCCAACCTTCATTGTGGAGACGGCACCTGATTGATTGATTGATTCTTCGATAACATGTACTATCTAACACAAAGCACTGGATTATTTTTCTTTTCAGGATGGATAAACCGCTGGTAATGGGTACCAGGATGGGCTGTCCTGGGAAAGTAAAGATAGCCGGCGTAATGCTGACCACATTACCCACAGAGTGCTGATGGTCTGTAAAAATATGGGACGCTCTGCCCATATGCCCGATGCGCCGAAAGGCGTGAAAAGGGATCTTTACTTTACTTTTACTTAGCGGTGGTTGTTGGGGCGACAGTTCTTTTAGAACGATAACGTTTTATTTTCAAGTATGTAGATACACGTAGCATAGAGTAGACGCAATGTCACGCTGATGCAAAACTATACAACTGAATGCTAAACGTAAATATCACATTCTTAATGCACGTTAAATATTAAGCACATAATGTGCCTTCAAATTATCAGGTTCGAATTTTTTTCCCGGCACGTAAGTGCGGAAGCGAAATTTTCAAAATGTTCTGTTAATGATCTCTTATAATTTATAATGGCAAGATATTTGTAGTTTAAAAAGGTTAATTTTGCTATGCACAATTTTAATACCAATCCATTATTCTTATAAACGATAATGAAAATTTGTTAGCAATAAAATTATGATATTATTTTAACGTCATTTGCATTCAACTTTTATTTTAGCAAACTTTATAATAAGCCAATTATTATTTTAAAAAATTGAATCAAAATAATTTACATCCTTTATAAGTAAAAATGCATATTTTATTACAAGATTTACATCCCTTACCACGTGATCATACACTGAAACTGCCTTGATAAACAAAATCACAGGCATTGATGGACTCTAACTAGATGAGACACCACACAATATATACATTGAAAATAGTGGCCACATAGGAACTGTATGTGATTCAACCCCCACAGGACCGTACAATGAGCGACCAACAGCCGGTGACACAAAGTGCCTCCATTCGGATGAGGATCACCTGGGCACAAGTGACATAAATCTCGTTCAACCGTTTGGTTATATTGGGGCCACCGACTACAGCTAGGGCGGGGCCTTGAAGTAACGAAAAATTGCGTCCCATATTGGGACGAAACATAAATGACACAGGGATTTGAACCTACCCACTTAAATGACCAAAGTCTATCCTTGAAGCAGCGGTTCGCAACATTTGTGTCGAACAACACCTTCACAAGGGTCGCATAAGACTATCGGATAGCACATGTTCACTGAAGTTATGAAATAGCAACGAAAAGAATAGTAAGGTTGGGGGTCGTCACAACAACATGAGGAACTGTATTAAAGGGTAGCGGAATTAGAAAGGTTGAGAAAAACTGTCTACAAGGTAGGCATTACTTCGATGCAAGATCTAGACTAGACAGCTGGAATTAAACTGCCTTGTTGGCAGTTTGGCAATCACATAACTAAGAAACTTGACCAATAGGCAGTAACTGTCTTTTGTGTCATTAAATTTGGGGCATTTATTATTTAAACAAATCTCACCCTCTTCAAGGTCCTAGTCTGGAGTGGACCGACATCAGGGATCAAGACTGTCCAATATCTTTACCACCACCCCCCCCCAACCATTGTTTTGTTATGTTGACTAGGATGTGTTGTGTCTCTTTTCCTTAGTCTTCTTCTGCCTTGTTTATTCCAGTGAGGCATAAATTTGCAACAAACTTGTCCTATCGTTTGTATTTTGTCTTGTATGCAAAATTAAGCTCTCTACATACACTGTATTGCAGTTTTCACTGCCTCTCGTCCTCCGTGTCGCTGAACTAGAAGAGAGTCCGCACAGGCATACACAACTGGTGGTTAGGTCACTTTTTAGAAGACGAAGTCTCCGTGAACAAACATCTGCCATGTTCGAACAACCAAGCTCCGACTGCATTGTCTTAGGTTTCTGTTGTGCAGGTGTGAACATCTTACACCTGGGCCAGTGTTGGAAAGTTCAATCAAGGCCGTGCCGTATTATCATACGGAAATTTAACCATATCAGGTGGCTAAAAAGGGGCGGGGACGTCATAAGCAGCGAAATCAAAAGACAATTTTAATTTTTGATTTGACAGTGCGAGGCTATTGTGGGTGGCATTTCGAAGACTTGCATTCTACAGTGGAACCGAGCATAATTCGTTCCAGAATCATACTCATTAAGCGAAACACTCGTTTTGCGAGGCAATTTTTCTCATATAAATTAATGTAAAATACGATAATGCGTTCCGTGTCGAAAAAAATGCTCACAAAATGCTATGTATAAGTTATACTATAACATTTGTTAAAAAAAAAAATTATGTACATGTTTAAGGAGAGTGAATCATCTTCATCTTTTCTTCAAACGCGGAACGAACCCACATGGAATGTAAATTCGATTTGCAGAAAAAAAAAGTCGAATTAGTTATGATACATAGCTAATTATTTTTTTACTAGAACGATGTCCAGAGACATTTGTTTTTGCAGACGCTTTAAAATTTGGCGCCAATGAGACACATCATTATCATTAAATTTACAGTGCGCATAGCCACTCCCTTATTAGGGTGATGCTTCTCAATGTGAGAAGCAACAGTTTCCCATGCTTTCAGCATTTTTCTTATTTCGCCAGAATATTGTTGCTTTTCTGTTACCTTCTCCTCCTCCTCCTCTGACAAACTTTCCTCCAAAACGTCTTGCTGTGAAATATATGCAACTCCACAAGCTCTTCGATGGTCAGCACTTGGCTGTGCTCTTCCACAAGCTCTTTAATTTAACTGTTATCCACCTACAATCCCATGATAGTGGCCAAAGACACAATCTCGTTCCACAGGTACTGTCTCGACCCCATTAAAGTCACAAATCGACAACACTCTCCGGCCAAAGCTTCCATCAAGAAAGAGTTAGGGTTCTCTTGGTAACCCCTTCCCCCGACCTTGTCGGTCATCTTGAAGTAGGCAACGATGTTGAAGTGATTTTTCCAAAACTCTTTGAGAGTTAGGTTAGTCCCTTCCGTCACATGAAAACAATGCTCGAAGAGTGCTTTAGTGTAGAGCTTCTTAAAGTTAGAAATAACTTGCTGGTCCATTGGCTGGAGTAACGGAGTGGTGTTGGGAGGCAGAAACTGAATCTTGATTAACTTAAAATAATTCATCAGGGAGGTCATCTTATAGCCCTGGAGGATGCATGTACATGTATCCAATATAACATAATTTTGAGAAAATGTGTGATCACAAGCGACAATACTACTGAAACAAATGCTAAACACTGATGTAACATGCGCAAAATACGGGACTTTCCCTCTCTTCGCCACTTGTTATGCGACACGTTGCTCGTTAAGAGTCATTCTTTTACAATTTGTTTTGCTCGTTATGCGAATTACTCGTTATGAGAGGTGCTCGCTAAGTGAGGTTCTACTGTACTTAGAAAATCTACACACACAAAAATTGTGACAATTTGGGGGTAACTGCAGTCCAGCTAATACAAAGAATTCCAGTGAACTGTGATCAAAAAGCTTAACCAAATGGGGAATCAGACAAAAGTGCACACAATACAAATGTGTGTTGTTTTTGTGCACGTTTTTCTGCTTCCCAATTTGGTTCAGCTTTTTAGTCACAGTTTACTGGAATTGCTTGACAAATTCTACAGCACGGCACTGTGTTCAACAGTTGACAGTGCTCGTTATAGTAGTAGGACGCTCACCGACATCGATGTGCTAACATCGTCCAAGCCAAAACAAAATACATTCGAGCATTTCCCTTCGTCCTCATTCGCCATCTCGCTTGCGACTTTCTACAAAACCTTCCATTTATCTGATTCTCAAAATGGGACCAGAATAATATTTGCCATTTTCTGACGCTTGAGATAGACTGTCTTCGTATCCTAACCGTTTTCAAGACATTTTGATTAACAATCTTTCCGTGCATGAAATTTAAAGCATTTTTCTGTGTAATCAGATATTGGCGAGGCTTCCATAGATTGTTGGGCACGTTTAATAACTGTCCAGGATTCATCACTGTTTAACTGGGCACTTGCCCACCGGCACAAAGGTCTTGGATACGAATCGTAGTTGATTGTTTCCTTTCCAAATTTCGACCCAGCCTAAAATAGGTACAAGGTAATGTCCTGGGAAGTAAAGGCGACCGACGCGACGTTTAAATAATGTGAACACCACCTAGCCAGCTCCGACTGGTCTATACAAATATAACTATAACATTATATGCCCAATGCGCCTATTGTGTAAACAGTTGTCCTTGTTAAATGGGAGCCGCCGTGGCGCAGCGGCTAGACGTTCACCTGCAGTTCCGAAAGTCGTGGGTTCGGGTCCTGACGATGCCAGACGTTTTCAAAACTGACATTGGCTCCCAGGTCGGCCCAACCTTGCGTGGGTACCAGGAAGAGTTCTGAGAAGTAAAGACGGCCGGTGTGCTGTTGACCATGTCACCCACAAAGTGCCATTTGGTCTATAATTATAGGTCTAATGTGGCCAGTACACCTAAAGACGCCCACAAGGTTTTTTTTTATTTTCTGACTTGTTAATGTTTTTTATTTTATAAAATGCAGTTTTGCCTTTTCTCTATTATGTTCTTTGTCGTCTGGGTAATTCTTCCAGTTGATATCTTACTTCGCCTAAAAATAGGTCACATTTTTATTTTAAAGCCTCACCCTGACAGTTGTCGGGGGCCCTAATATAACCTAACGGTTGAACGGGATGTCTGGGACTTTCGCCCGGAGGATTCTCATCCGAGTAGTGTCACTGGGTGTTTATTGCTGGTTGTGCTATCCTGGTGGGGTTGAACGTCACTCACTCCAGTAGATGTTATCTGTGTGCCAGAAAGGAGCTTTTATTTCGTGGTCCGGCCTTATTTCCCATACTGGTCTTCGTTTGCGGCGTTCATAAGTTGCTGCATGTATTGTTGGAAGTACATCATCTGCAAGAACTGAGCCATGGCTTGTTGCTGTTGCTCGGGAGTCATCTGGGAGTGGGGGTTGCTGGCACTTGCTGGGGTCGTGTAGGGAGATATGTGAGGTGGGTTATTCTGCTCCTGGTGTTGCCAATATGGTAGCACAGGCCGCGGGTTCGAGTAGTGCTGTTGATGGTTCACTTGTCCAACTGGCAACCCCTCTGAGAGGTATGATGAACTGGTTGGATCATTGTGCGATTTGGAGGCTGGATGTTTGCCCTGTTGGTGATATCTTTCCATCCTGCGGACAAGTACAATAATATCTTCAATAATAATTGTTTGCTAACGTCTCGCAAGACGACTGTGTTATACTGTGAAATGGGGAGATATGGAAACTATCGTCTATGGCGACAGTAATAATAATTTTGTTTAAAGTTGCTAATGGCACACTTCCGTATTTTCAGACGATAGTGTTATACTGTGCTACGAGGAAGCATGGGACTCATAGCTCTGGCCATGTCGAGTGTGACTAGCAAAACATGCCTGCGTTAAGAACAATCTTCCACAATCAGAGCATGGGCTTTCGTGACCGCCGTTGCCATCCCATATATTTAGTTTGCATGTTCTCAGACGCCTAGTTCTCATCCTTTCTGCAATCATTTGAAGAAAAAAAAATATTATCATTCCCTTTCTGATTTGCCCCTTCCGCACAACATAGTCTATGGCACTGCTCCCACGAATCTACCACAATACATGTATCATTCATGCCCCGCTTGCACACATCTTTATGTCTTAGTATGGTCGGGTTTTCATCTTCTACCCATCTGTGATTCACCATAGGTGGTGTCCGCAGGGACTAACAATAATAGCGGAAGAGAATTAGAAGGCGGTGGATATACTGTTAGTGGTAAAATATTATTTGTGCTTAGAAAATTACTACTACTACTACTACTACTACTACTACTACTACTACTACTACTACTACTACTACTACTACTACTACTACTACTACTACTACTACTACTACTACTACTACTACTACTACTACTACTACTACTACTACTACTACTACTACTACTACTACTACTACTACTACTACTACTACTACTACTACTACTACTACTACTACTACTACTACTACTACTACTACCACTACTGCTGCAGCTACTACTACTACTACTACTACTACTACTACTACTACTACTACTACTACTACTACTACTACTACTACTACTACTACTACTACTACTACTTACTACTACTACTACTACTACTACTACTACTACTACTACTACTACTACTACTACCCTACTACTGCTGCTGCTACTACTACTACTACTACTACTACTACTACTACTACTACTACTACTACTACTACTACTACTACTACTACTACTACTACTACTACTACTACTACCACTACTGCTGCAGCTACTACTACTACTACTACTACTACTACTACTACTATTACTACTACTACTACTACTACTACGACTACTACTACTACTACTACTACTACTACTACTACTACCACTACTGCTGCTGCTACTACTACTACTACTACTACCACTACATACTACTACTTGGTTGCTGCTACTACAACAACAAAAACAACAACAACTACTACTACTACTACTACTACTACTACTACTACTACTACTACTACTACCACTACTACTACTACTGCTGCTACTACTGCAACTACTACGTGGGTAACTACTACTACTACTACTACTACTATTATCTACTACTACTACTACTATAGCTGCTACTACTACTACTGCTGCTGCTACTACTACTACTACTACTACTACTACTACTACTACTAACTACTACTACTTAAAAGCTACTAGTGATTACTACTACTACTACTAATACTACTACTACTACTACACAATACTACTAATGTTGTTACTACTACTATTACTACTAAATATAAATGACTAGGCTACTACTACTTATAGATACTAAAGTACTACTACTACTACTACTACTACTACTACTACTGCCTATCTTTTCCAGTTTGTCGCTGCTGCTTTCTGTTACTATTACTAGTTGGTAGTAGCAACCGTAGTAATTTTAGTTAGTGATGTAGATAGTAGTAGTAGCAGTAACAATATTAGCAGTTGCAGCAGAAGCAGTAATGCTAGTAGTAATAGAAGTAGTGCATCAGCACTACTGACCCTCTCAGCCACAACCTAAGCATGTTGGAAAACGAAACTCTTCATTAGTTAGTTACTTGGGTTATCATCTTTGGACTCTGGAAATGTCCATAGGTGCTCGGATCCTCCCCCTCAGCTTCCGGTGGCTAATGATATCAGTTCTATGTTGATTAACAAGTCCTCTGATGTGCCTGGTGTACGTCTCGTTTTCTGCTTTGTCGATCTTAACTGCCAAGTCAATCATTCTGGGGGAGTGATGTGGATTCACTGAATCCCCAAAGTCTCCTGGTTCATTAAGCTGGTCCCAGCTAATAGGCCTAGTCACACCTCCAGTCTACTTCACAATAAAATCAGACGGTGTTTCTTCTGCCAGTTTCCGCTCACTGTGTCAAACTCGTCGTGCATGGAAATAACCACGCGTGGCAGAAACAGGGTTGGTTAACCAATAGAACCGTCGGTACGCAGTCTTTATGGCGTCACCGCAGTGAATGATGTTCACCCCCACCACGACCATTTCGCCTACTTAAAATAAAGAATGTCTCCAAATCCCTATTTTCCTGTACCAAAATACAAAGAAATGAGGTGCAAAGTTCTGAAGTCACCGATTCGGATGAGAATTCCCCAGTGCAAGTCGCAGAAACCCAGTACAACTTAACGTTATATTACCCCATTCACCCTCCACTGACGACAGACTGAGTGTGGCTTTAAAGGGGCAAAACTTCTACCCTAACATGGGAAGCAATTTTTGGGGGTTATTTCAAAGCCCTACTCCGGCTTGCGTCGGGGGCCCTCATAAAACCTAACGGTTTGACGGGGTTTTTGGGACTTGCGCCCGGGGGATTATTATCCGAATGGTGTCACTTTGTGTCACCGGATGTTAATATCTGGTTTTTGCAGTCCTGGTGGGGTTAAACGTCACTCAATCACCTGTCACCGCAGTTAAATGCCTGGAAACTCACCGTGCGAGCCGCGGTAAAGCAGTGGCCAGTCGCTCGTCGGCAACCTGAAGGTCTCAAGTGTTATGCATTCGAGCTGATATATGTAATCGATACAAGGCACCAGACCGAGTCAGCAAAAAATGGGTACCAAAACAATCTCAGAGTGTAAGAGAGGTCATCATCATGTTGAACTTATCACCCACGATTCATGACAATTCCCGCCCGGGTGATGTGATTACCTATACAGATAGCTCTGTGTTAAGGGGCAGACGAAGTCCACGGGGGTTCATAGCAAAAGCGAATGGACGTCGCTTGGTGCAGCAAAGCCTTGCATATGATATTACAACGTCTAGTTTAAGAATTGTTGTTGTAGGCAGTCACTGCTGCCTTTCGCTGGCTTGAGAATCAGCTGTACACACATGCCGTGATTGTAACTGACTCACAGAGCATGTTGAAAAGGGTGGAGACAGGCATGCTCCGTGCAGAGTGGCAAGCATTACTTCAGAGGTCCGGGGTAGTTAACATCCTTTGAGTATTTTCTCCAGTGTATGTCGGTGTCTTGAGAAATGAACAGACTGCTTGGTGGTGAACTGATGTATGACAAGCTGGATGTTGTGAGGGCTCTTTGGAAGCGATTAAATAGTGCAGAGGCACAGATAGATCATTACGGTCTGGGGGAAATAGCAGTGTGAGGAGTTACAATGGGATCTGGCCGGCTCTCAACACTCAGGGAAAAGGCGAGACGGATATACGATCAGTTACTGGTGCCATCGGAATTGGAACTCTTCACTTGCTGCTGAAGATGGGGGACGGAGCGCTTATGGGGTCGTCATGAGTGCTTGATGTCAATTCTTAATTTAACATTATAGACCTATGGGCAGTCGATGAATGACGTGCTGATCTGGTCTGTGAAATCAGAGACAAGCGCCATATACATCTTGCGCCAATGAGGTTTAAACGGTCTATTACTTATTATCTGTTACTCTTTGTGTACAATGAACAAAAAAAAAAAAACCGACCCCTTTTACGACTTTATAGGAATTGAGCGTATGTGATGTTATCAATATAACACCAGATGTCTTTTCCTCCCACAACATTTCCTGGTACTCAGTTTTAATTATACTTGTTTTTAATCCGGGGGGTAAAAAAAAACCCACCCACAATGATGACAGAACTCCCGGCAATATATTCTTACAGTCTGGGTAAGTTAGTGACATGGCATGACCCTGCCACAAATAGTGCTGTAACAATAACACAAAGACACAGATTCACATAATCTATCCTTACATTCTGAAGTAGGTCATGGCAGCGTAGGTTCCTCCCACAATGAGTGCTATCACAACAATGGCCAGAACAATCAGCAGCACAAACGTGCACCAGTCCCAGTCGGCCATGCGGAAAGCACCACTGCGTTGTTCTGAAAGAAAAAACTGTCTATATTACTGAAGATCGCCATCATGTAGCAGGTCTTTCGAAAAATGTTGTTCATATGACGGCTCGCAGGAAAGATTTCACATTCCAGATTCTTCGACCGTTCCCCATATCCCATGGAAGGTCTTAGTTGGTAGTCTTAGTCGAGGTTTCTTCACAGCGATCGGGTTTCCCCAAACTTGCTCCTTTCCGTGCCAGTGAAAATAAAGAGAAATGTCCCTCACTTTCTTATTTGAAAAGCCGGTAAATAAATAATTATTAGTCCCTGGAACAATCCAGAAATATGCACATTCAGTAGCTAACAGTAGCCACTAAAAATGCTGTTTTTCGGTTATGAAGTAGTCGGACACGATAAGGTTACTATACACACGTAGAATTATCACATAAGGTATTTTCACCAGTTCACACATAAACCGTCTACAGCCATACTGAATACCATGACACAATCGTTGTACAAATGAAAAGCATTCCACAAAAAAAAAAAAAAAACACAGCTCGCAGGGCTGCACCAAGCACTAAAATCATTAGCCCAGGCAACGACACCGTATACTGCTGTCCATATGAGGAAACTGCATTACTAAAGCGCTATCGGAAGCAAAATTTATTCGAAGCTTAATAATCTGCCATGCCTAATCCTCTATTTTAGACCGGAAGTCCCATGGAAGGTCATATCCAGGTAGGGTAACCGTGTCACGTTTTAACCGGGACGATATGTTTTTTTTTTTTTTTTGGGACAGACCTAGACCGCCCAGTCGATACTCAAAGTTAATTAGGACAATGCATGTTTCGTCCCCTTTAGTATCGACCCGAAGGTATGAGCAAACGGTACTGTCCCGACGATAAAATCACTCTAAAGCTAGGGTACTTTCAGTGCTTTGTGTCCACCTAGGGCTGGCCGACCCATGGCACCCCAGCCACATGTTTGTGAACAAAGCCCTCAGCCGTGTAAGACGGTGTGCAGATTTGGCAGCGTTGATGTCTTCTTCTTTCGATAGTCCATGCCTTGTGGCGTTGGTAGTCATGATTATTCGCAACTTTCTAGCTCATTTCTCATGTACTTTCAGGCAGTTCTGACATAGATAATATTCCATGCCATCATGTCAGAGGTCAGGCAGTGCTGACACAGATGATTTTCCATGTCATCATGTGAGAGGTCAGGCAGTGCTGACACAGATGATTTTCCATGCCATCATGTCAGAGGTCGGGCAGTTCTGACACAGATGATCTTCCATGCCATCATGTCACAGGTCAGGCAGTTCTGACACAAATGATCTTCCATGCCATCATGCTAGAGGTCAGGCAATTCTGACACAGATGATCTTCCATGCCATCATGACAGAGGTCAGGCAGTGCTGACACAGATGATCTTCCATGCCATCATGTCAGAGGTCAGGCAGTTCTGACACAGATGATCTTCCATGCCATCATGTCAGAGGTCAGGCAATTCTGACACAGATGATCTTCTATGCCATCATGCTAGAGGTCAGGCAGTGCTGACACAGATGATTTTCCATGCCATCATGTCAGATGTCAGGCAGTGCTGACACAGATGATTTTCCATGCCATCATGTGAGAGGTCAGGCAGTTCTGACACAGATGATTTTCCATGCCATCATGTCAGAGGTCAGGCAGTTCTGACACAGATGATCTTCCATGCCATCATGTCAGAGGTCAGGCAGTCCTGACACAGATGATCTTCTATGACACCATGTCAGAGGTCAAGCAGTTCTGACACAGATGATCTTCCATGCCATCATGTTAGAGGTCAGGCAGTTCTGACACAGAAGATCTTCCATGACATCATGTGAGAGGTCAAGCAGTTCTGACACAAATGATCTTCCATGCCATTATGTCAGAGGTCAGGCAGTTCTGACACAGATGATCTTCTATGACATCATGTCAGAGGTCAAGCAGTTCTGACACAAATGATCTTCCATGCCATCATGGTTCATAATAAAATAACAGACACATTATTAACAGGTAATTAGTAATGAAACCCATTCTTCGACCTTTTTATGACCATTTTTTTTTGTTATTTGAAGCCCCACCCTGGCCTTTGCCAGGGGCCGCAATATAGGCAGGCCATAAGTATGGCCAATTGTCTGAACGCGGTTTCTGGGATCTCTCCACGGCGATCCTCATCCGCATGGTGGCACTTTGTGTCATCGGGTGTTTGTCGCTTGTGTGATGTCCTGGTGGGGTAGAAAGTCAGTCAGTCAGTCAACAGGTAATTACAGATGTTACTTCGACACAGAAATTTAGAAATAACTATTATATAGTGTACACACAAAAAATGAAATTGCCACAATTCTGAAATAAGGAAATTCTAGCAACGCTTTTGGTATAAACCATGGCGAATGACGAGGACCAACAAGGAGTAGCAATCACTTTGAATGAACTGTCAACAGGAACTTGGTTCTATGGGGGACACACAGAACTGTGTGACTTATAAGTCTGGTTTTCGAGCCATTTTTGGACTTCCGCGTTGTTGAGGAACGCTTTGGGGTGTTGTTCAGTCTTCTTCAGAAAGACTGACTTCAGGACTTGATAAGTACGTCACAGAGACTATAAGGTCATCCGCGTTGTTGAGGAACGCTTTGGGGAGGTGATTCTGTTAGCATATTGCCAAGAACTGTCAAGGAGATTGACAAGAGATGCTACATATGTTGTACAAGTAAGAGAACTTATAGTAGAATTCCAGCTAACAGTAAAAGAATAATAGGAGAATAAGGCAATATATTCTTATATGAGAATTGATATAGGTTTATGGAAAAAAAATATATTGCATATTTTTTTTGGTTTTGTTTAAGGGGAGGAGAGATGTAATGATGCTATGAATAGGGATAACGTCAGGGGATGACTGGCATAATTGGGTAAGTCCCTGAGAGCATGGGTTTCAAGGAGATATGGTGAAACGACAAGAGAGAGTGAGTCACGTGTGAATGGGAGATCTGGGAGATTGAGAATCAGGTGGTCATTCGGTGACTGGGCCCCAGGCTGGAAGGATGTGAAACTGAATCTGTGAAGATGAATCGAGAATGAAGAGAGCACGTGGATCTGAATCAGAGTCGAATGAATGATCGTGAAAGGCCAGCTGTTGTGTTACACTGTTTGATTGTTGAGCCAGCCGTGTATATGCCAGTGTCCATCGTCTGAAGCATGTCTGGAGCTTTAATGCGTGAGCAAGTCGAGACTGTCCGAATGGTGTAAGTTGATTCTACTGTGATTCGTGTCTTGTGCTACAGTGATAATAAACTCGTGAAATGTGTCAGCTGGTGTCAACCGTTGTTTGAAGTCGTGTGACCGTGGAGAGAAATGCCGTCTGGTTAGATTGAGCTGTGACCTAACCTCTAGACAACAGAGTCAGTGTTAAATCTACACTAGAGAGATCAAGTGTGGAGGAGACACAAGTGCATTCATTACACTGACACAGATGATCTTACATGCCATCATGACAGAGGTCAGGCAGTTCTGACACAGATGATCTTCTTTGACATCATGTCAGAGGTCAAGCAGTTCTGACACAGATGATCTTCCATGACATCATGTCAGTGGTCAAGAAGTTCTGACACAGAAGATCTTCCATGACATCATGTCAGAGGTCAGGCAGTTCTGACACAGATGATCTTCCATGCCATCATGTCAGAGGTCAGGCAGTTCTGATACAGATGATTTTCTATGCCATCATGTGAGAGGTCAAGCAGTTCTGACACAGATGATCTTCCATGCCATCATGTCAGAGGTCAGGCAGTGCTGATACAGAGGATCTTCCATGCCATCATGTCAGAGGTCAGGCAGTTCTGACACAGATGATCTTCCATGCCATTATGTCAAACTGTCCAGTAAATTCTTTCTCCGTCTCCATCTGCTATTTCCCCACTGTCACAATATAACCCAGTTTTCTCTTTCTCGTGACATGACCATAGAATGTAGACTGTCTCCTTCTGTTGTGGGAAACTTCTGATGTGGGAAACCTTTGATGTGGTAAATCGCGATTCAGTTTCTTTTAAGACAGCTTCATTACTCTTTTTTATATGTCCTGTCCAGCGTATTCTTATCATTCGCATATAAAAACCACATCTCCACTTCCATGTAATTTTTTTCACTGATTGGCTAACTGTCTATGATTCACATCCGCATATCAGGATAGGATTTATCTGGCTCTTGAGAATTTTCTTTCTGATTTCAATTGACAAAGAAAGTGTGCACAGAATATTCTTCATTTTGTAGAACGATGCCTTTACTTTAAGCTATTTATATACATGTAAATTCCTTAATACATCTTCCATCTGAAGTTATCCGGGTATCCAAGTATTTAAATGTACTAATTTGCTTGAGGATTGTCGCATTTACTGTTTGATGTAGCGTGATGGAAAGCCTTTGTTGTTGTTATTGTTGTAATTACCATTACTTCAGTATTTGTCTGCTGTTCAAACTAAGACAATTGTTTTGACATTCTATTACAGTTATGTTCATCATTAGTAACTGATGTCAGGTAAAGGAAAATGTAACGTGGCAGAGACTGGATTTCCGCAGATTTTATTGGGAAGAAAACTACCCGGTCGGTATTCCTGTGATTCAAGTGGGAAATGAAAAGGGCTAAGGTAGCGACCAAAAGAAACTCTAAAACGAACGTTGATGAGAGAGGCTGTTGCTGTCAGAGTAAATTCCATATGATAACCAACTGATTGCACAGGATACAACAAAATGATGGAATCAAACGCCAGCCACTTGTGACGTATACATGTTTATGACATTCTGATCTCCTTTTCGTCGGCTGTAGACTCCGACACAAAGCTCTGGTTATTCTCCACATCTGGAACTTGGTTTTGTTTCAGAACGTGAGTTTTGAATACACATTTGTTTTACGGATCTGGATCTGGCTTATCTGTATGCAGACAGTTGGTTGGTTCATCGTGTCTCATGCAGATGCACTCCGACTTTTAATTAAAGCCCCTAAAGCCTTTTACAACATGCTTCAAGGGGTTGTAGGTCTACCCCCCCCCCCTCCCACCAACCCATGTGGTGATGATATTAATATAAAATCACATAAAAAAATGTAGTTGCTCATCCTGTAAAGAACGTTGCAGAACTAGCAAGACTGAGACCAGTGATAGAACCACAGCTGGCAGAAGAACAGATGGGATTTAGGAGAAATAGAAGCTGCACAGATGCAATCTTCACACTTAAACAGTTAATAGAAAAGAACATTGAATACAATAAGAACCTATTAGTAGCATTCGTAGACCAGGAGAAGGCATTTGACAGAGTCGACAGACAATTATTATGGAAAATAATGGCAAGATATGGAGTTAGCGAACACATCATCGAAGTGTGCAAAAGTTTATGCAGGGATTGTAGAAGTGTAGTTAGAATAAATCAGGGAACATCTCATCCTTTCACAGTGACATCTGGAGTAAGACAGGGGTGTGTCTTATCACCACTGCTGTTTATCACCTACATCGACAGTATATGCAAGAATGCCAAGCCCATGAATGAAGATCTTAGTAAGATCAACGAATTACTCTTTGCAGATGACCAGGCCTTGATAGCAGATACAGCCATGAAATTGCAACAACGTCTAACATCCATAAATGAAGAATGTAAAACAAATAATATGAGAATCAACACTGAAAAGACAGAAGTAATGTCAATAGGAAAAAAGAAGATAGATCTAAACATAGCAATAGAATACAAAGGCATTAAACATGCATCTGAGTTTAAATATCTGGGAACTACATTTACCGAAGATGGGAAATTGGATCAAGAAATTGACATTAGATGCAGTAAAGCAAACCAAGTATTGGGACAGCTAGCTCCCCTCTTACAGCATACGACAATCCCAATCAGCACAAAGAGACATCTTATTCAAAGCATATTTATTCCAACTCTGTGCTACCAATGCCAGACATGGTCACTCACAACAAACCATAAAAGAAAATTAGTAACCACGGAAATGAGATGTCTGAGAAGGGCTGTAGGAGTGACCATAAGAGATAAGATCAGGAATGAGATCATAAGAGAACAAGTCGGCACAGAACCAATTCTGGATTACATACAAAGACAGCAAGTGAAATGGTTTGCCCACTTAGAGAGAATGCCTTGTGACAACATACCATACAAAGCATACATGGAAAGAGAAGAAGGGCGTAGAGCACGGGGTAGACCAAGAACAAGATGGAAGGATAACATCAGAGAAATTCTACAACAGCACGATGTGCCTATGGTCGAGGCAGCCAGAAGAGCTAGAAACAGAACCTTATATTTCCATCGACACCCACAGCAGTAAAAGAGGAAGTGAAGAAAAAGAAGAAGAAGAAGAAGCAGAACTAGCCCCAGCATTTTTGACTCTTTGGTTTTACTAGTCAGTTATAAGTTCAGTAGTTACCTGACCAGTCAGTTATAAGTTCAGTAGTTACCTGACCAGTCAGTTATAAGTTCAGTAGTTACCTGACCAGTCAGTTATAAGTTCAGTAGTTACCTGACCAGTCAGTTATAAGTTCAGTAGTTACCTGACCAGTCACTGATCAATGCAGGGCGATTTGTTTGAAAAATTAAAAATCTGGCTGATATTGAACACCAGAACTGACCGACAGTGGACAGAAGAATGACTTGTAGTAGTCACATCGCATATTTGCGCAGTGTACCAAAAAACGTAAGAGGGGAATGACACTGAGTTTGTCACTAAGTAAACCAGCTGTCTAAAGACGAGTAGAAGATGGAAAAGGAAGGAGGGGGGGGGGGGGGGTTAATAATAGAGCTTACCAATTAAAAATTATGATCAGACCATTTTCCTGCAGTTGTAAGTTTCATTCATCATTTACTCAGATATGGATTTCCGGACATTCTCCTCACTACAGCCACCCAGTTTCGCCATTTGGCAAGCGTGCATTTCTGCGCCACAAATGGTGCATTTGAAAATGCGCAAATAAACAATTGTTCATTGAAACATCATCTTCGTTCCACATCCGGCCTGCCGATAAGTGCTCCGATGTCCTCCTGAGTACGTCTCCAAGTGTTTTATGGCTAACAACTTCCATTCTGTTCTGGTTGATGTAACGACAGGAGATTCCCATGTGGGTTTTCTTGTCCCGCTGCTCCAAGTGGTACACCCAGGGAACATGGTTTATTCAGTGAAGAATCAATTTTCACAAACAAATAAACAAGCATGCATTCTGCCATGTTACATTTTCTTCTACAATTTCTCCAGCGACCTCAGCAAAGCGTTGGGGCAAGATGCAAATATCTTCTGTTCCCCCAGCGACCTCATCAAAGTGTTGGGGCAAGATGCAAACATCTTCTGTTCCCCCAGCGACCTCATCAAAGTGTTGGGGGCAAGATGCACCCAATCGATTTATAGTACGTGTAAAAAAAAGTAAAGGACCCTTTTCCACGCCTTAAGGCGTATAGGGTATATAGGGCTAGACCTGCATAGACCAATCGGCACAAGATGGGTGATGTGGTCAGTATCACGCCGGCCGCCCTTACTTTCCCGAGACTGCATTCTGTACCTACTGAAGGCTGGGTCGACCTGGGAGCCAAGGTCATTTTTGAAAAAAATGGTCCACCAGGGAGCGAACCCACGACGTTCCGATTTGCGGCGAGCGTCTAGCCGCTCGGCCACGGCGACTCCATTATATTATGTTTATTCATGATTAAATCCACACATGATGGTATGCCAGGAATATCAGTTGGTCGGCATATAATTAACAACTTGCGATATGATAATAATGATACAGTTTTGATCGTTGAAAATGATATACGACTGCAAGAAAAGATGGACATAATTGTAAATGACAAATCAAATCAAGGGGCTTTGTTTGAACAGCAAAAAAAAAAAAAAAAAAAAACCCCCGATGTAATTAAAAAAGAAAAAGAGCCTTCCGAAATGCATCATCAAAGTACAAAATTTTTACGAAATGAAAAATGTTCTATAAAATCTTTCTTTGTCAGTTCAGATGAGAAAGAGAAACGTAAAAGCTTCATAAATCCTATCCTGGTATGATGAGGTGAATCAAGGACAGCTGGTAGATTAGTGAAAAATTATTCAGAAGTTTCGCGTATGTGGTTTTATAGACGAATGATCAGGGGCCGACAGACACGAAGATAGGCACGGGATATAAGTGACTCCTTGAGTATGAAAGTACATGAAGCGGGAGAGCTGGCGAGAGACCGAGTTTCTGTCAGGCAGACCGTGATGAGAGCAACGTTCAGCAAAGGATCTACTACATGATGATGATGGGAGTACCTCGGACAGATAAAAAGAGCAATGAAGATGTCTTGAAAGAAACTGATTCATGATGATGAACTGATTGCCCACATCAGAAGGAGACAATCTACACTCTTCGGTTATGTCATAAGAAGAAAACTAGAGTGCATCGTGACAGTGGGTAAGTTAGAGGAGAGGTAGAGGGAGGTTGAAGGAGAAGATTTGGGACAGTTACAAATTATGGCATGGAACATCATCTGTGCCATAAGTGATTGAAAGTACACGAGACAGAGGGTTGTGGGTAGACGTGACTACCTATTCTACATAGCAGGGACTATAGGAAGAAGAATTTATAAACTAGCGTTTCTAGGACATCCGCTAACTTTTTATATATTTAGAACATTAAGAGGTGTAGCAGCTGACAGGCTTGTTACAACCTCCCCTCGATAAATTACATTACAAGTCACGTTGTGACTGACTGACTGACTTTCTACCCCTCCAGGACATCACACAAGCGATAAACACTCGATGACACAAAGTGCCACCATGTGGATGAGGAGTGGTCCCAGAAACCGCGTTCAGACAATTGGCCATATTTATGGCCTGCCAATATTGCGGTCCCAGGCGAAAGCCAGGCTGGGGCTTCAAATAACAAAAAATTTCGTCCTGAAAAGGACGAAACTGGATAAGACTAACTTATCCTCAAAATCCGTATATCGCGTTGTGATTTCCTGTCATCTGTATGCTCTTTACTGATTAACATTTTTGTTAAGTATGGTTGGCAGTTGAATTCAGAAGAAGAAAAATGTTTGGTGGAAACGTTTGCTTGCGTGTATTAAAATTTTAAAAAATCCTGTGCCACCAGTGACACCAATTGCATTCTTTCTTTTTTTTTTTTTTTAAAGTGTTTATTGTGTATACAAAATTATTTACAAATTTCAAACAGAAGCAAAATCAATAAGGTGATCCCCCGTGTGGGTTCCGGGGCCCCATTGTGGGGAAAACAAGAATAGACCCACTGCCTCCCCAAAAGCATGTCGAAAGAGTCGACTAATTGGGGAGCTTCCTTTGAAGTCGGAGTGCATCTGCCGGAGAGGCAAGGAACCAACAGTCTCTATTCAAGAGAATGAGATCTGTAAAACTGATGCACACGCAACACTCAGGTTCTGGAGCAGGACTGCAGTTCAGTAGTGGACGAGCAACCAGAACTTTCCGCCAGAATGTACAGCTGGTGAACGCAAAGAAGAAGAAGACGAATAAGGTGATGTGAGGAAAATGATGATGATTCGTATCGTTTTCCACCGACATTGAAAAGAAAGTAGAGACAGGGGGAGGCAGAGAGGAACAGGGGTTTTGAGGAAAGCAGGGGCCGTTCTGGTAATCTGGTAATCCTAGTTTCAGCTTCATAGCAAACTGGTCACCCCATAGTTGCTCCGCTCCTGTGCCAACGAAAAAACAGACGTAGCTCACAGTGTCACGCCATGCACTCAACTCAGAAGCTAGGCGACGAAACTATATCCTTCCAGTCTACAAATGGAGCAAAAATGCAACTGCCACGGTCTTGAAAAAAAAAGGTGGCTGTGCCTAGCGTCCATTTTGACCTGAAGCATTCTATGAGGGTTAATAAACGGTCACCCCAGCAGTACCATCATTATTAGCTGGGGCCGTTCGTTTTTCGGTGGGCGCGGTACGTTATATATATATATATATTTATAGCATGTAAAAAGTAAAATCATGGCGATCATGGTGATGGAATATCAACGATGGGTATGATGATGACTATTTGTTAGAGGATATAGTACATTCACATTACATAAATACACAAAAGCATTCATATCATGTGAAAAGGCATGGTGATCATTGTGATGGTATTTCGACGATGAGGATGATGATGATATTGCTTTTAGGGAACCTCCCAATGCATAATTATTTACATCAATGCATTACAAAGCATGTTAAAAAAAAAAAAAATGGTGATTGTGGTGATGGCACATCAGCGATGAGGATGATGATGATGTTGTGGCAAGGAAACTCTTGTTCCCTGTCCACCTGAAGGCAAAAAATCAAACCAGTGTGATGATGATGATGATGGTGGTGGTGGCATGTCGTCGATGGTGGTGATGATGATGGTGGTACTGACATTTTACTGAGCCCTAACATCTAGGACCTCAGGAAAAACAGTTTCAATTTTATATTTAAACATCAGCATAAACAATTCTTTTGAGTAAGTTCTAAATTGGAACTGCAAAATTTCTGCAAGTCCAAACAAGGTATCTGTACTGTGCCAGGACCAGAAGGAGTTTGGTGTGCGTGTCTTTGTCAGTTTTTGGGATATTGTTGAGAAAGATTGCTGGAAAGAGATTGGTCTGTTTGCCTGCGTGCCTGTTGATTATTTCCCTAAGAAGTGTGTGTGTTGGTTTGACTGTAGAGCAGTCGTAGAAGAGGTGGCGCTCAGTCTCCTGTATCTGCTCCCTGCACAGCTGTCATTTAGCCATGCGCCCAGCGCTGTGGGCTTCTCTTTCTGTTGTGGGAGTCAGATTAAAAAGGAGCCTGTACGTAATTTCTCTGGCCCTGGCTGGTATGTGTTTGCTGTGTAGGTTTGAGAAGGTGATTGCGTAATCCATCGTGTGAGGCGGCTGCTGCCATTTTATCCGCAGGTGAAGTGGCGGGGCGAGCCTCCAGATTAGGTTTTTGTATCTTTTGTGTGTGGGTTCGTGTATTAAATGTTCCTAACCCGGTAGGGGGTGTAGAGCGTTTTTATAGAAACTCAGAAGAGCTCCGAAGTGATTGGCACTGGTATTGTAGATCTTCCTCAAGTAATGGATCCTGATTGCTATGTAATATAAAACTAGGCGATTCGCTTTGGGGGACTGGATGATTTCGCCGATTCTTTTTTTATCTTAAGGCTTTTATCTGGGTTTCTAAGTCCCGGAGGTAAATCCCCCCGTTTATTTTTTCCTGGATCAGGGTGTGGTGCTTAATCGAATAAATGGTGAAACGGAAGATGAACTTCGTGATGTGTTTATTAATTTCCTTAACGAATTTTTGAGGGGGATCCATTACTGTGGCCAGAAAGAGGATTTTCGACATAATATAGGTGTTCACCACGACAGCTCTTCCGAAAATGGTGGTTGTCTTGTACTTGTAGCGTTCTAACATATCTACGACTTGGCGGGACAGCTCCTACCACGTGTGCGTGTGTGTTAGAGAGGGGTTACACGGGAAGGTGATCCCGTAGACCTTTAACGCCTCAGTGGTCACGAGGTGTAGGATGTATTGAATGGATGCGTCGGTGTGTTCTTCTATCTTTCTACTTCTTTCTATGAGTGCCGTTCACAATACTTTCTGTTACTTTATTATTTCATAATATTTAACGGCCTCAAATGGTTCCCCCCTCTGTTTATTTATAGGTTGACGGGAGGAACACAGTGTCGTCCGCGTAGGCCAACACTTTTCGGTCCCCTATGCCCAGTACGAGGGTGCCCCTGATACTGGCGTACTTTACCCATTCATGATATTAATTTTAAAAAGTTTTAGTCGTAACCAAACCAATCGCATTATGGAAAGATGTCAAGTATTTCTGCTGTTTCGATTTATTTGTTTTTACAAACCCCTATCCTGTTACTTATGTTTGCGTTTGATTACTAAAATGCATCTGACATTTAAATTGAAAAGCAGGATGACAACTCCATAGACTAAAGTATTCACAGTTTAGCAGGTTATTTCCCTTAGTAATAATGCATGGAGATATAGACATGAAAAAGAAAGGAAAAGAAACAAATGCTCGGTGCTACATTAGTGGTCTGAAGAGTTTCCAGCAGTTTTTCCTCTTCTTTTGTAATAGCTTTCCCAGGGACTGCATGCTGAATGACTGACCCCCAGCGCTCAAATGGCCATCCACCACTCAGTAGGACCTTTACAGGGCACACTCCTATCTTTGGCTTTTTGAAAGAAACTCGATTACGATACGCCGTCCCAATACAGAATGCAATTTTTGTTATTTCAAAACCCCCCTCGGTCTGAGTGAGTGAGTGAGATTCAATCTCACCCGGACCTCCACCAAGGGAAATACACCAGATGACACAAAGAGCCACCATGCGGATGAGGTCGCCCGGGGAGAGGTCCCAGAAACCCCGTTCAACCCACAAGTTGAGTTTTATTAGGGCCTCTGGCAACTGCCAGGGTGGGGCTTTGAAACCAAAAAAAAATTGCATTCGACATTGGGACGCAGTGTGGTTTTAAGGGCACTGCTGCTGTTGTTGTGGACCCTAATATAACATAACGGTTGAACTTGGATTTGTACCCGAGTGATCTTCATCCGAATGGTGGTATTTTTTGTCACCGGGTGTTGATCACTCGTTGTAGGGTCCTCATGGGGTTGAACGACACACAGAAACTCGACTGCAACAGTGTTAACACGAGACGAAATTCTTTGTCATTTTAAGTCATCAAGCCGGCTGTCGTCAAGGACCCTAATAAAACCTAACAGTGGAGCGGGAGTTGTGGGTCATGTGCACCGGGGATTCTCATTCGAATTGTGGAACTTTATGTCTTTGAAACTCGATCCCCCGCCAGCTCGCCCACTTCATGCACTTTCCTGCCGAACATGTCTTTTATGGCATGTGCTCATCCTCCTATCAGTGGGAACCTATCCCTCTCCATCTATGGTGACGTATTATATTATTAAAGTACTAGCTGTACCCGGCCACGCGTTGCTGTGGCACAGAATGGTGAAATAGAAAAAAAAAAGCTCTCAGCTAACAGTGTCTGTCATAACCCCCTCCCCACCCCTTGACCCAGTCATATCTCCCTCTCCGAAGGATTGAAAAATCATCCCTAGCGAAATTATTAAAATAGAAATAGTCAAGAAATGAGAAATTGAAAATAATGTTTTAAGCTCTCTTAGCTAACGGTGTCTGGCATAGCCCTCCCCCCCCCCAATCATTTCTCCCTCTCTGGAGGAATGAAAATTCATCCCCTGGCGAAATTATTAAAATAGAAATAGTTAAGAAATGAGAACTTTAAAAAAATGTTCTAAGCTCTCTCAGTTAACAGTGTCTGGCATCAAACACCCTTACCCCCCTCCCCTCACTAATCATATCATCCTCTCAGAAGGATGGGAAAGTCATCATCTGACGAAATATTGTAGCTAAATTGAGCTTGGCATCCGTATCCACCCAGACTAACATGGGTAGCATTAATTTGTACTGAGAAGTAAATGTGGCCAGTGTTAACAGCTACCACATCACCCATCCAGTATCAGTACTACTGCTATTACAACCACCACTACCTTCACAACAACAACAACAACAAAAAACTGTCACTACTGTCTGTGTAGGTGAGTGTAGCCAGAGGAGTTAGCGGCACGTGCTGTCGCCACGGACTGTTTAGTTTGATTTTGCCCTCTGACATAGTAAAAAAAAAAAAAAAAAAAAACTTCACCACCTTACCAGTGATGGAACCCTTGGTAATACTCCGTAAAGACAAATAGCGGAGAAAAATACTCCGCACCCGTCATCCCTCCCTCTCCGAAGGGACGATAATTAACTGGCC
>CAJHNH020000967.1:0-44959 GCA_905116865.2 Candidula unifasciata | reverse complement strand
TTTCTGTATGCAGCCCAACAGCAAGCTACCTGTATTCATCCACTTGCCCACCTACTGGTGTGTGTGTGGTCTGGTCTACATAAGTTACCACCTACTTTTATGCTTCCTGCCCTAATTCATCTATATCTGTAGTCACACTCAGCTATCTATGTACATAAAAAATTTAACATACAAAGTTAACAAAAAGGATATTTTGTTTTGCTAAGTCGCTTTGTTTTAAAAGGCTCCAGTTCCTTCAGTTTCTCTTTCACAGCAGCTTTTTCTTGTATTTTCTTCTCTTTTTTATTTATATCTGATTTCAGGGTTGGAATCCTGAAAATATTTAAACATAATTGGTGACAGATCACGGCTTGGTTAAAAAAAAATCATAGGTAAAAGAAAAAAGAACTGACTATAAATCAAACAAATAATAATGCTAATGATATTCCTTGCGTCCCTGTGTGGGTCCAGAAGCTCCGTTTTGGGAGTATTTAGAATAGACCCACAGACCCTCCTAACAAGCGTGTCATAGAAGTCGACTAATTTGGGTGTTCCCTCGAAGTCAGAGTGCATCTGCCCGAGAGGCAAGGAACAAATCTACTGTATTTAAAAAGTCCTTCTTCTGGAATTCACAAGGAAAATTAGATTTCTAAAATACACAAAGAAGAGAATATGAATAAGGAGGCCTTGGCATGACTGACTGAGAGCTGATGATCCATGAAGAAAAAAAAGGTGGAGGAAGAAATTCTACTACAAAAATACTGTTCATACAACACACTACATTAACAGATTTGTCTGTGCTTATGCATATAATCGCATGTCACTCGTTATCCAATTCAAAAAGCTATTTTTAGTGAGATAAAGAGTGGAATTTGTGTACATACTGATGACAATAGAAAACTGACAGAACAAACGGATGAGCATAATAATCTGAGAACACAAAGGAAGCTCAATTCTGAATCTTTGAAGGAAAAAGAAAACTGCAACAGAAACAATCTCAATAAATTTACGAACAGAGGAAGGGGTCTTGAAATTTGCAGCAGAAATGTGAAGAGTATATAGAAACACACAGCTCTCTCTCCACAACTACAAAGTCAGTTGTCTGAAAACTGAAGAGCTTAAACACTGCAAACTTGTCCCATTTAACATACCTGAAAATGAAGAGGCACAAGAAGGTGGATGACTGCCTCAGCCTAATATAATCAGTTTTTAAAAAAGTACCCCTAGAACCAAGTGGAATCAGAGCAATCAAGCTCCCAGAATGATGATTACAAATTCCACTGAAGTAGGCACACAATGTATGAAAAAAACATATTTTTTCCCTCTATAAGGAAACATACCTTAAAACCATGTTCTCCCTTTTCTTTATTTCAGCTTCTTTTGCCCTCTTTTTGCTCTGAAATTATAAGAATGTGTGACAGACTGAGGGTATGGGCAGCTTAGTTAAAATCATATAGCAAGTATTTAGAAAGGTTGACCTACAATACAGCTGAAAAAGAAAGAAATATACAGCCAACATAAAACCAGCAGGTTCTAACAAATATGTGGAAATGTTAAAATATCAAATACTCCAGAACTTAAATATTCAAAATGCAGAAATAAATGAAGGACAAGTACTTTTATTTTATTTTACTAAAATGTAAATTAAATTAATTACTCGAATGAAGGTTACAAACCAAATACAAACTCCGACAAAATGTCACATTAGGAAACAGTTTTGAGTATGTATTCTTTCAGAGAGATAAATAATTGATTAAACATTTCATTGACTTCCTCCAGTCAAACGAATGCAATGTTAGAAATAAAAGCTCCAGGGTCTCAAACACCAGAAAAGGAAGGCTAGACACTCGGAGGGATTACACAAATGTAAACACAAGAACACAAAATATATTACTGACAGCATATAAATACTGCAAAAACATTATATATATACAAACAATAACAAACAAAATACGCTTATACTAACATTTTCTTCCTCTTCCTTGTGCACCCGTCTTTGCTTCCTGGTTTTTCTGTCTTCTCGTCTCACTGGAGGATTGATTGAAACTAGCATGTCACCATCACTCCCATCTTCATCATCATCACTTGAATCGTCCACAAGCCCAGCAGACATTTCCATCAAATATGTGGACTATAAGAAATAAACATAATTATCAGCCAATTATTGAGGAGCATAGTACAGAGAAGAGAGATTAACTGGTTTGTCAGAAGCAAATACACATAGACAGTGTAGCATCCTGGGTGTTAAAAATATACCATTGTTACCATTTGTACAGAAATTGGTTAAGACTGACATTACAGCATTCTCATAGGCATCCTGTCTTCATCTTCAGCAGCCAGTAGTTTCAATACTAATGATGCCAGTTGCTCTTATTTTATGCTTGTCTTACATGTCTACTAAGCACTGACTGTTTACTAGATTATTTGGTCCCTTGCCATTTCATTATTTCTTCCAGACTGTGATAATCTATTCTCTCCTCTGCTTGTTCGCATGCCCCATAAGGCCTTTGTCAAATCAGCCTTTTCTGCATCAATTAACTATCTAACTAGGAAAAAAAAAGCTAATTTGCCTGATTATTCATTTCACATCAAACGAACATCTACTAACTTCTCACTTGATATTAAGAAAAACAAAGAAAGAATGTGAGATACAGGTTTCTGTAATATAAAAAAAAATAAGCGAAACATTTACTGCAAGAGTGGTATATTTTAAATATAAAGCACTTTTGTTATACATAAAAAAGAAAAAGGAATTTTTATAAGGTATTAGCAATCTTCATTTGGCTGTTGCATTTAAAAGTATATTAGATTCAGAATTTGTGTTTGAGAAGAAGCAAGTATGGCAGAATCTGCTGGATAAATGATGACCTTGATTATCCAGTAAGTGGTCTTGGTTCAATCTCTACAAGTGCATGGACAATTTCTATAAGGTTCTTTTAACTGGGTACTACTGTCACTTTCAGAAAAATCTGGGAGAGGAGAAATAGTCAGGAAGGAAACAGCCACCCTGCTGTGCTGTGGCCTAGAAAATGTAAAGGCCTATGACCCCACTTCCCAGGAGGTACCAGCCTTGGGCCTAAAATTAGTGAACAGTTAATAAATTCAGTTAAGCTAATGCCATGTGTTGTGTGCCTGAGAAAGAGAAAAGGAATTTCCCAACACAGCCAGCTGCTTCACTGTGACTGAATAGTTTCCCATCCCATACATGTGTCATGTGACTGAACAGTTTCCCATCCCATACATGTGTCATGTGACTGAACCGTTTCCTATCCCATACATGCAAATGTAGCAGAACGTGTGGAACTAGCTATATCAAACTACCATTGCGTCTGGTGCATCAGTACCCAGAAACACTGCAGGACAGCAACTAAAATGCAGTTAGGGAGGAATGTTTCGGATTAAATCCCACATTTTAACGTGAAGTCAAGAGGATCAACTCCACCGCACATGGTTTTAATCCCACATGCCTGTTTCTGTGGAGTGACAAGCCATCTGCTGAGAGTGTCAGACAAAGCATAAACTTCAGAGCTCCAGCAACAAACTCAGTGGCCTATAAACTACCAACACTGCTCTGTGTGGGTTTTCCATTTCCTGTTTTAATCCTATGAAATGTTTTGCATGTAACCAAACAAAAGTATTATTACCTCATCAGGAGCATCACGTTTATTAGGAAACTTGGCTTCCAAAGAATTGTAAATTTTCCTCTCCTTCTTGAGTCTTTCTTCTTCTTTCACAAGAGCTTGGTATAACAAATCCTAATGGTAACAGGATGAAAAAAGCAGAATGTCACAAACTAAACAAATGCAACAAATTTTAAGTATCAGTAAAACAAAATATGCAGGTGTGTGTTAGTTTTCAAAAAAATATCAAATTCCTCTTTGTTTTACACATGGAAAAAGCATAAAAAGCAAACAGGTAAATTCATTTATCATATGCATGCTAAATGTGCACTGTGACACTTGGTAGGAGATGTGGTAAACAAAGAAATCTCCATATCTAGAGATTCTTCTCTTTACACAAAGAATGAGCAATAACATGGAAATACCATAAGTACACAAATCTGTGTGTGTGTGGAGGGGAGGAGGGTGTAAGGTCAAAAGCTAAACAAAGGCTCATGCACGAGGAATCTGTTTCTTTTTTTCTTACTAATATTCTTTGATAAACCAGTATAATTCTCAACCTTCTTTAAAATAATACAGGGAAAAGAGAAATCATATAATATGGAGATCAGAGAAAACAGATGCATCATTTAAAGGTACACTTCAACAATGACTTTATGTAAGCTGAAAATTACTATATTTTAAACTGAAAAAATAATTGTTGACAATTATTACTGCAACAATTATTACTGAATCAGAAATTTGTTTTACTTACTATTGTGCGCCTTGAAAAATATGTTTATTTGTCTGGTTTTATAAGTATAGACAAGTTAAAACTGTATGCAGAAAATTGCTAATTGCACTCACGTTGGTGCAATGTGGTGAGTAGAAAATTGCAGAATTACTAACATATCCATAAGATATGTCAGTTAAAAATTCTGCACCTGCCTTTATCCCTCAATAAAACACAGGTCTTCAACTAATTCAAGTCATCCTAAATGTGTATAGGTCATCTCATGTTCTCTTTTTCTCTCATCCCCCAATGGAGCCTGGGTCCTCAACCACCTCATGCCAAGTGGTTCTATCCTTCACTATTGCATGCAGCTCACCCCATGTCCTCCACATCTTTTTAACTTCACTCTCTAGCTCCCTTCTTAATGTGTTTTTTCAGTCTGCCTATAGTTTTATGCCCCTGTGGGTTCCAGTGCAAAGACATTCTAGTTATTTTGTACTCAAGTTCTCAAAGCGTGTCCTATCTAACGCCAGCATCTTTTCTTCACCTCTTGGTTCAACAAGGCTGTGTCGGGATTTAGACGAAAAAATAGGGCCCGGCATTTCAATGCCCCCTCTCATATCAGAAGAAAAATCATGAGTTCACCCCTCTCAAAAGAGCTCAGGCAGAAAAACAATGTCAAAAGTATGCCCATCAGAAAGGATGATAAAGTTGCCGTTGTTCGTGGACACTACAAGGGACAGCAGACAGGAAAGGTGACTCAAGTCTACAGAAAGAAATTTGTAGTCTACATAGAACGAATCCAGCGTGAAAAAGCAAACGGCGCAACTGTCAATGTTGGTATCCATCCTTTAAAAGTTGTCATTGTTAAGCTGAAACTGGACAAGGATCGCAAGAAGATTCTGGAAAGAAAATCCATGAGCAGAGCCAAGGCTCTGGCAGAGAAGGGCAAGTACACAGAGGAAACCATGGAAAGCTGATTGCATTCTCTTTAATAAAGTGTTTAAAACTGGAGAGAGAAAAAAATCATACATCATACAAAGTTCTAACAATCTTGGTGCCAATTCTTGAGATTTTCCTAGGTAAAAGGATGTACATCTATGATCCAGACTCCTTTCTCCTCACTGTGTCATCTTTCTTCTGTTGGAAGAGCCTCCCCTCAATTTTTGATTTTCCATGGTTTGTTGGTTTTTGTGGCTACTTTTTTTTTTTGACAGGATGAGGTAGCCAGCCAACATCTAGATTAACCCTACCTTTAGTTGGCTCTTACGCCATGCCTAGTAGGGTGCAGTGTCACTATTCTTTTCTTCCTGCGAGGGCTCCAGTAACACACATGCATCTTTTTTATTTGGTCTGCCTTATTCCTTTGACCATGTGGGTTCCTGTTTAAGGCCATTCAAGTTATACTGTTATCAGGTTTGTTTCAATATGTCCCATCCAGCATCAGGAACTTTCCCTCATCTCTTGATTCACTGAACCTGTTTAGTTCTCGCCTAAAGCTCTACATTAGTAATTCTTGCCATACCATTCAATTCACTTATTCTGTGCAGGCAACAGTTAATGAAAGTTTGTAGTTTATTGGTAATTGTTGCTCTTGGTAAAGTTATTGGTAAAAGCTATTCTTCACGTTACAGCACCAGGAAACACTAAGGTTGAAAACTGCTCAACTACACATAAAAATAGTCAACACCATTACCTGATGATCCTCAAAGGAAGGGTTGACTGAGGCCCCTGGGTGTGGAATAACTGTAGCCTTTAAAGCACTTGGCTTTCTGCGGTATCTCTTGGGAGGCTGTCAACAAAGACAGTTTTAATAATTATGGACAAAGAGTTGATATAGTTGAAACTGTCATCTTGTCAGTCTACAAGCATGGCTGAAAACTGCAAATTATGTTGTGATCCTTGCCTGTAGTAAGTGCTGTGGGGATGTTGTTTTACTGATGCAGATTTACAGCCAGTACACTACCCACATGAAGAAAACAGGGGATTGTGGGAAGAAACCCACTGTACCACTAACAAACGTGCCACATAAGGTGACTAATTCAGGGTTTGCTGGCATTAAATGTGTTAAGCCAAAAAATGCATTGCCAGAAGCCTAGCTGTAATCCACAACACAATGTGTTAACCGAACTTTTATGGGCAATGCAAAAGAAGAGAAAGAAAATTTAAATCAGCTCTACAGTCTGCAATCACTCTTCCTGGTCTTAACTCATGCAGCCTGCTCAGTTTCATTGATAGATACTTCAACACAGTAAGCTGATAACTACAGTTTATTACTCCTACAAAGTTCTTCTTGGTTAATGAGCCAATGGTTTGAAGTCTAGGGTGACAGCTACACAAGAACAATCTCAAATACGTTCATTACCTGACTAGAGTATTCAATTAAAGTCCTTCCAATTGTTGGCACTTCAGATCTCAAACCACTCAAACTTACAGCAGATGATGTTCAGTCATTCAAAAGTGTAGGGCTACCAACATAGCCAGGTTTTCTCAAGAAACAGGTCAGCGGCCTAAGCAAACATTCCCTTATTTCATGGTTACACTCAGTTCACACTCTCCCAAGAGTCTATTCTACTTCTTGTAAGCTCAGAAGTTTCACTCACAATTTCATACATTTCTGACACACTTCATCTGCCTTGCATAAGTACTAATTACTCAATCTGTTCACGCACACATAATTAATAATCAATGCCATTCATCCGAATTCTCACTCATAATTTAAGTTTAGTGGCTGTCCTCATTTCCATAACAATGAGAGAATCCAAACAATGAGAGAACTGACCAACTTGAGAAAATGACTCATTACAAGGATGTTTATGAGTTAGTGTTTTCTTCGTGCTGACTGACTGCAAACTCTAGCAGAAAGTTTTAGTTGTTCATCCACTTTTGGGCTTGACTTTAGTCTTGTTCCATTTACGAGTTTTGCTTGCATATCTGTGTTTTTTTAAAAATAGTTTTAGCTTATCTGTATGCACACTAGGGGTGCAGCTGGATAGGCGGTTACATTGTTCAGCTCTCATGCGGGAGACCCAGGTTTGAGCCCCAGGAAGGTGGTGTGAGTTTTTCTGCAGGAAGAAAACTAAACATCCTACCCTGCACAGTTTATGGCGACAGGACTGGCCATGCTGCCCTAAACCTAAACACTCAGGCTCACGACCCCCCCCCCCTCCACCCCGATGAAAAAAGTGGTAAAACAGACAGTAGTGACAGTCAGTAGGCAGACTGTTGGTTCCTCGTCTCTCAGACAGAAGCAAACTAACTATTCTTTATTCCCCACAATGGAGCTCCAGAACCTACTCAGTGTTAATACAGTGTTCACTAAAGAGGACATTTATAAAGACAGAATATGATCAGTATTCACTCCTATGTATTGTGAAGATTTACTGAAAATAACGCGGAAAATCAACGGTAGAGAAAAAATAAAGAATGACAGAAGACTTTAAAAATTACAAAGACGAAAAGAAAATGAAAGAACAATGTCAGATTAATTCTTCTCAACTCTTTCAGTCTCAAGGCACTTAACATGCATTTGTTAATTACTCAACACTTGGTATACTTTACTCAACGTATTCTGTCTCTTTTTTTCTATTTTGTGAATCCACCATATCTTAAATATGCCTCTAACTTGTTCTGTCCCATCAACATCATCTTTCGTGTGCCGTAAGACATCACATAGGGATTACATTTAATACCTCCACTTCTCTCTACTGCATGCAACTTTTTCAGTTTCTGACATGATATTTTTTTTAGTTCTCATAATAAGTTTTTTAATGTTTCCCTTAGACAACTTATTTTTCTCAGGCTGTTGTTTCCCATTTTAGTGCTTGTTTTGTAATTCTTAGCTCATTTCATCTCAGTGTGCCCAATATATCTCCAACATCTTTGTCTTACTGCATTCAATACATGTAGAAAACAGACAGAAAATCCAATTATCTTAAATGATGAAGCAATAGAGGAAGTTGAAGAATTTATACACCTCGTAAGTATAGTTACTCCAGATAGAGATTCTGAAAAGGATGTAACATCAAGAATAAACAAAGCAAATCAAGCATTTGTCATGCTTAAAAATATATGGAAGTCAAAGGGATTTAGTCTGAAGACAAAAATCAGGATAAATGTTTAAGGAGAATTCTACGAGATCACAAATGAAGAACTGAGGAGGAAAACAGAATATGCATCACTGGCAACTGCTATCAAAATAAGATGATGGAAATGGCTCGGACATGTTTGCAAGATTTAGCAAAAACAGCTCTCAGGTGGACAGCATATGGGAAAAAGAGACGTGGACGACCTAAGGAAACCTAGAGAAGGATAACTGATCGGGAAATGAAGGAATGTAAACTGACATGGGATACCATGGGCAGAAAAGCAGCAGACCTGCAGCAATGGAGATCACTTGTGAGTTATGAATTAGATTACGTTCACAGCACTCCGGACACATCCACATGCGCTCAGATTCCCCTCTCAACATATTCATCAGCGTCGTGCGGTTAATAGCACCAGTCCTATGTTGGTTAACAAGACTTTGTGTGCGTCCAGTGTGCTTCTCGTGCTTGGCTGTGCCGATCTTTACTCCCCATACGCGTATCCTTAGCACGTTGCTTCCAAAATCTTCAGAATGTCCTATCTCTCTAAGGGCAATGACAATGTCTGCGTGATCCATGGGGCGGCCATCTTAAATTAATGCAGCACCTGCCAGTCTATCAGCTCTCTCATTACCAACAACGCCTGCATGCCCTGGGACGAATACGAAAGTGACTGCACACACAGGAGAATTTTGCAATGACTCAAGTCACTGTCTGCGTAACCAGCCTGCCTCGACCCATGGAATCATGCTCAAAGAATCACTCAGCACACACACATGCGGGAATAGTCCTGTGATCCCAGCCACATGAAAGCCTGTGTCACAGCCATCACCTCCATTGTCATGCTGCTGGTGGTCATGGAGAAGGCACTGATGGCTTCCTTAACCGTCTGAAGAGTGAGCTGTAAATACTAGGGCTGTACCGAATAGTGATTTTCACTATTCGGCCGAATACGAATACTGGGACCAACTATTCGGCCGAATACGAATACAAATAGTGTATCATCATCATCAGGTGCCTTGTCGACTGGCGTGGGTGATCATGTCTCTCCACAATCTGCTTTCTCCTGCAGCATGTATTAGTTCGTGTACTGACACACCTCCATGCCATGCAACAAGACTATCAAGAATCTTTTATCGTTGACTTGCTCTATCCCTCCTTCCACAGATCTTTCCAGTGGTCACCAAAAGTTCAATTTTCCATCTTCTCATATCATGGCTAAAAAAATGACGACTGTTTCCTTCTGATGTTTGTGATTAGTTGTCTTCGGGCTCCCGCCTCTTTCAAAACCATCGTTCGTTCGATATAATTTAAACGCACCTTCATATTCTCGTTAGCAATATTTTCAAATTTGATTTGGGCGAAGACACCCTGAAAGAACGAAAAATACATGATCTCATTCTCTCTTCCTCTCTCTCACACACACACAGTACACACTATCTCTCACACACACTGTGGTTGGCATTTTATGCAGTTTGTACTACGCAACCGGGTCGCAGTTTCCCCCGCTATGACAGACTTAGGCAACAGCAACTATTGTGTTAATAAGAGAGTTATTTCAGTCCATCACAGTGTATGCAGAAACGGGAGTAAGGTAAGCACTATTCGTATTCGGCCCGACCGCAACTATTCGGCCGAATACTGAATAGTTATTAGGCCCCGAAGCGAATATTCGGTACAGCCCTAGTAAATACCCATGCACTCTTATGTCCTCGTATAACGGACCCGTCTGTGAAGATCACTACATCTGTCTCACTGATAAGCGAGCATACCTCAGCATTGACAGCAGCTGGATTTTGCTCCCAACAATTCCTACCTAGTGTCATGACACAGGAGAATGTGAGTTTGGGCGCTTTAGACGCTGGTATCCACTCCTCACCTTGATGGATATCTGTAAGGCTGCATGATGTTATCCTCTGCCCTAACTAGCCATGATTTGCCCCTTTTATGCCTATTGCTCCTTTTCTTGAAGAGCATGTGCTTAAGATCTAAGCTTATCTTGAGGTATGCACGAGCCCTCCAGATTCACTTGTGAATACTCCACCTGTGGGTTTTGGGGCCCTATTGTAGGGGGAAAAAGAACAGACCCACTGCCTATCCAAAAGCATGTTGTAAGAGTCAACTAATTGGGAGCTTCCTTGGGAGCAACACTCAGGTTCTGGAATAGGAGGACTGCAGTCCAGAAGTGGACGAACAACCCGAACTTTCCGCCGGAGTTTACAGTCGGTGAACGCGAAGAAGAAGACTTGTGAATGCCTTATGTGTCAACAGCGACATGAAGAGGATATAGATTCAATACATGTATCTGTCCTAACATTTCTCTGATCTCACTTTTAAAAAAATTCATCCCATTTTGTGTTCATGACTTTCCTCAGTTTTGTATCTGCCACACAGCTGTGTTATAATTCAGAAAGATTCTTCTTCTTCTTCTCAGCGTTCACCAGTGACAAGTCCTGGCTGTTGGTCCTCTTCTAAAATGTGGCTTTGTTCCAGGACTTAAGTCTTGCATGCACATAACATCCATTTTACAGATCTGGCCTATGTGAATGCAGACTGTTGGTTCCTTGCCTCTCAGGCTGATGTTGTCCAGCTGCAAAGGATACAGATGTTATCTATATAGGCCAGGACCCTGGTAGGAAAACCTGTTTCTAGAATGACACAGAGAGGTGTTGGCAGGTCTAGACCAGTTTATGCCCTGGTCCTAGGGCACCACTTCTGCATCCCCAAAAAGGTTCAAACCCTGGTATCTTAAAGCACACAGACTGCAGGATAGCAAGTATTACACAAATTATTATTAGTAACTATAAGTGTTAAGAATTATAATTATAAAGACACAAACTGACCTTGTTGACACTTGATTCCCTGTCATCTTTGTCATCTGAGAAATTGAATTATAAAATCGTGTAACAACTCATAAGATAATTAGGCTTATGAAAAAAAAAACATTTGTGATTCATAAAAATGTTTCAGTCCAGCACTGTTATGCATTAAACTAGCCAGCAAGCAATGCTAATGTATGAGCTCTTCATGATGAAAGCTGACTTTCAATGCTATCAGTGCTTTCAGATTTACTGTAATGAAAAGTATGTGACTCATCTCATGCTTGTGTAACAATAGATAACAGTCAACTTACTTCTAGACTTTAGTCTTGCTCCAGAACTGACTTATTTGTATGCAGACTGTTGGTTCTTTGCCTCTCAGGCAGATGCACTCCAACTTCTTAAAGAATACACCCATAATTAGTCAATTTTTACGCCATGTTTGTTACTTGTTAGGAGGGCATTGGGTCTACCCCCACCCCACTCCCACCAAATGGGGCCCTGGATTCCATACAGAGAGGAGAGTCATGATCACTATGTTTGTTCCTGAAGAAAATGTACATAAGAGAAACATACCTGCCCAGAGATCACTGTCAACAACTGGCAACTGCCTTTTCTGTGCTTGCGCGACTTTCCTTGTCTCTTCATACTTCTGGCTTTGCTTCTGAGCTGCCACTCGAACCTGAGACTTGGATCTTTCTCTTACTCTGTCAATTATTCTCTTTTTCCTCAATCCTTTCTGAAAATTTTGGCTGTCTGGTCTGAAGTTGGGAAAAAAATGGTTGAATTAATGGGCTAGTTGATGTTACTGCATAGAGTGCCTAAATAAGATTCTGTTACTTTCACCACTTTTGTATTACTGTTGCTGGAAATATTTCAGTGTGAAGCTGATGTGAACACCCATTCTGGGACCAAAATAATATTTTTTTCCTTAATTGTCTTCACATTCACCGGCTGAAACTCAGTGAAAAGTTCTGGTTGTTCATCCACTTCTGAACTCTAGTCCTGTTTCAAAAAACAGTGTTGCATGCAGATCTGACTCATTAGCATGCAGACTGTTAGTTCCTTGCCTCTCAGACAGATGAACTCTGACTTCGAAGGAAGCTCCCAATCATTCGACTCTTACGGAATGCTTTATGGCAGGCAGTGGGTCTATTCTTGTTTTCCCCCACAATGGGGCCCCTGAACCCACATGGGGAAAATACTATTTCAACTGAGACTCTGCTGCACGCCCCCCCCCCCCTTCCCACTCTTACCTCTGCATGCTTGAGACACCAGTAGGGAAACAAGACCAGTACTAGATCTTCACATTTGTGAAAGCCAAATATTAGGATGCAACCAGGACAAGACTCGATGCAGCAAATAAGGACTGGCAAAGATTGTGCTTTTGTTTGTAATGTTTCAGTTGGTAGAGGGTTTCATTATTCTGACTGCAGAGGAGGAAAGATCCAGGGATAATGAGGAAAGATCACACTGCAGTTACAAGTGCGGGTTCCAGAAATAAGTCACAATCTTTGAACAGAAAAGACACAAAGAACAAACTGCACTATGTATTGCCTAGTATAAGTGTGTGTGTGTGTGTGTGTGTATGGTGGATATTTGTAACCCAGCTGAAAGGAGTAATTGCTTCTTCTGATTTAATTATGTTCCTGTAGTATGCACCTAAAAATGAACCAGGCAATAAGTTGTGCAGTCTTTTGTTTTTGTTGTTGTGTGTGTCTTAACATTTACAATGCTGAAACAGAGCAATAACAAAACCATCTGTAAAGGGTGTTCAAAAGAGACACACAACATCCCGCTACAGAGCAGAATCTGTTCCAGTCCAGCGTGCACTGAAAATATTCATCAAAACTACC
The DNA here is from genome assembly GCA_905116865.2 of Candidula unifasciata. NCBI lineage: Eukaryota > Metazoa > Mollusca > Gastropoda > Stylommatophora > Geomitridae > Candidula > Candidula unifasciata. The sequence goes on along the minus strand of CAJHNH020000967.1, from coordinate 31,888 downwards.
AGGCAAGAAAGACAGTGTTTACTGACTGCAAATCTCATCTTGCAACAATTTAAAACTAAAAAATTAAAATCTGCTGCATAAAAAAATAACAGAGTTCAACAGCAACTAAAGATCATCAAAAGGTTAGCATCTCAGTGTGTAGAATTACTGTGAATGAGAAGTAATTTATTGTCTCAAAATGGCAGCAAAACAGAAACATTCAGGAGGCTGTGTCACAGAAGGAAGCATTTTTGGATACACTTTCTCTGTGTGGCTTGCAGAGCCCATTGTGGGAAAAACAAGTACAGACCCACCATCTACACAAAAGCATGCCGTAAGAGTTTAATTGGGAACTTCCTTCAAAGTCAGAGTTCATCTGCCTGAAAAGCAAGGAGCCAACAGTCTTCGCACAAATTAGTCAGCTCTGTAAAACAGATGTGCATACATCACTCAGCGCCTGGAACAGGACTAAAGTCAAGAAGTGGATGAGCACCCAGAACTTTTTACTGGTGAAGGCTAACAAGAAGAAGGATACATCTGTCTGTCTCTAACAATAAGATACTGTTCTTACGTGCGCACTGGTTTACTGTTAGGGTCTGGCTGAAGCAAGGCATAACATCTTAACTGCTTCAGTTTATCTCTCCGACTCTGTCTGCTTCTTGTTTCAATACCTGAAAACAGTTTGATTCATGGCACTGACACAAACATTATATACTGCCACATTTTAAATTTTAAAAATATATGACCAATGGTTCTCCTTAACATTTAAAAGAGAAGGGAGTAAAAAAAAAATCAACCTTTTTTCTACATAAAGTCTGGAGCATAGGCCCTCAACCATTTTACTCAAAACCTTTTTTTAATTTAATACTTTTGTTGATTGTTTTAGTTTCTCCCTTGTTATTCTTATTCTTCCTCTGCCTTCATCTGAAGATGTAATTGTGATGTGTCTGTTTACAGCATGGCTGCGATATTTGTACCTTTTGGACGAAACATCTAACTTCCGCAGGCATTTGCTGACTAGGTTAGCCTTCCTGGTTAGTTTTGTAGGACACTGTTGTGTGGTCATCTTTGTTTCATAGGTTACATGTGGTGCCCCACATTGGGCCGGTCCAGAGAAGCCAGGTCAGTACTCAAGGTAGATAGGTAAGTTGTACCCCACCAGGACATCACACAACCGATAAACACCCGGTGACACGTAATTACCATACGGATGAGGATCACTCGTGGAGGTTCCAGAAACCCCGTTCAGCTATTAGGCCATTTATGACCCGGCTATATTTAGGGCCCCCGGCTAAGGCCAGAGTGGGATTAAAAATAATGAAAAATTGCATCCTACATGGTGATGAGTTATACTGCTAGCTCTTAAGATAAGGCAGGGGCAGAACAGAGCATTCTCTGCCATCCAAGGAGGCTTCCAAAATGCAGAGCCAATACATGGTGCCCAGGTACTGGGCTCACCCACAAAATCATCACGTCCTGCTCGTGGCTGTTTCACCTTGCTTCCATATAGTGAATATCAAATTCATCACAGGCAATGCCTTCAGAAGCCAGCAGTAGGCAACCTGCAGACTCGGTATCTTAATTACCTACACAAACGAGTACTCTGCTTCTTTTGCTTGTAAGACTTTTACTGCAGTGGACTTCCCTGTCCACTATAGTTTCAGATGATATTTCCTTTATAAGATGCCTCTTGACATCAAGTGTGGCAGTATACGTACAGTGGGTACGTTTCACTTTCTTCCCACGTCGTGATTAACGAAATCTGCATCTCTAGGGACTATCAGCTCAGAGAAATACTAACAGTTTTCTCCTTCTTATACCTTCAGATGTCAAAATGTGCATACTGAAAGAAATCAGAAGTCAACCTGAGGTTGCTGACATCTCCCCAGAGTTTGTCCTCAAAATGAGCACGTGTAAGCCAGAATAATTCTCTATGTTCTGTATATATTTAATACTCTTGCAGCAAGTGTTAGCCGTCATTTGACTATTTCCCCGGTTATAACCATCAATGTCTCATATCTTTAGCTTAATGAACAAGTGGTGCTTCAGCTTATTATGCCCAGTGCATAGTCTAATGATCACTTTTTGTTCTCTTCGGTCAAGCCGGTAGTATACATCCTTTTTCTTTGAACCTGGATGTTTAGAATCCCATTTAGTACTACAGGAACTCATAAATCTCTTGGCCTCATCACATGTTATTTCTAAATGAGGCTGGGCTAGTCTTCCACCTTCCTTTGCCAGTCTGTCAGCTCTTCATTTCCAGGTATGCTGCAATGGAATGGAATCCATTATGCTATGACACTTTTTCCATTTCTGACTCAGTTCATGGAGTGCAGCTCTACGGTCTGCTAGCTCTGTACTGTTTTTGCTTTTCAGTACGGTGACCACTGACTTCACATCTGTGGAGATAGCTATGTGTTTCTATTTTACTCTGAGAGAAGAATTTCTTCTGCAATTCTCACGACCTCTGCTCTAAATTTACTGGACAATTTTTCGGCTGCAACTGATTTTGTTTTCTATAATTCCTATTTCAGATCCAGGACAATTTTCTGTTTTTTTTTGCTGATCCATCTGTATAGGCATGTCCAGGTGTTATTTATGTATTGTTCTTCAATGTAGTTTAATGTGATTTTTCTTTCTTTCTTTTTCATCCTAATGATTATTTTCTTAAAACCATGAATTTTTTGGGGGGTCAACAGGGTTATGCTGCAGTCTCCAAGTAGGGAGCCTGTATGTTATGTGGTCAGGTTTGGATGTTGATATGTTAAGTTTAGGATTGTCCCTGATCTAAGTTTTTAATAGTCTCTTCAATGTTTTTCTCTAAGTCTTCTCTTCCTACACCATTAAACCTTTGATACATGGGCTGATCTGTGAGCCTTCTAAATGTGTCTGCTTGTTGCTGGACTCTGCTGTCTCTCCTATACTTTATTGGTTGCAGACCTGTGATCTTTTCTAGTTCATTAACAGGCATTGTTTTCATGGCCCCCGTTATCCGCATTCCTTGGTTTTAGATTCTACTTATGGTAATGTATGTTTTTTTCTCTTGGAAGGCATCTTCTATTTCCTGGGTTATTTATGTTATTTAGTCTTCTGTGGAGCTGCACTTTCTAAATCCTGCCTGTTGTGAAGTAAGAAGATGCCTGTCTTTCTAGATCCCCCCCCCCCCCCCATTAATCTGTTATTTATAATGTGCTCCATCAATTTCCCTACACAGCTGACTGGTCAATAGACATTCAGTTCTACCTGGTCTTTTCCTTTCTCCTGGACTGGCATAGCTTCCTTCCATGCCTGAAGGACTGTTCCTCTCTTCCAGCTGCTATTAAAGACTGCTAGTAATTGACCTTTTGCCCTAGAATCTAGTTCCATTACCATTTCATTTGTGATCTCATCCTTCCCCGGGAATTTCTTCTTTTTTTTCAGGGAACACACTGCCTTTTCTAGCTCTCTCATATTTATATTTTCAATCACAAATTTAGTTATTTTGACATACCTGTTGCTCTTTCATTGCATTTTTGCACGTTAATCGTCTACATGTGGTATGCAATTTTTTTGTTATTTGAAGCCTTACTCTGGCTTTTGCGGGGTCCTGAATATATAGCTAGGCCATAAATATGGCCTAACGTATCAATGGGTTTTCTGGGACCTCTCCACAGGTGATCCTCATCTGCATGGTGGCACTTTGTGTCTTCTGGTGTTTATAGCTTGTGTGATGTCCTGGTGGGGTACAACAAAAGAGAGAGGGGGTCTCTCTTCGTCTGGTTCCTCTCCTTCAACCTGTCTGACATGGGAGACACTACCAGTAGCTTAGCTATTAGGGTCACTAGAATGCATGAACCCCTCTACCACTACAAGGTGGAGACACATCAGTGCTGTGTTTTTCATCTGACTTTAATTCTTATTTCCATATGACCATAGCACTTCCCATATTACTTAAGCCTTGTGGGGTTCTAGAAACAAGCATATGGAGACACATCAGTGCTGTGTTTTTCATCTGACTTTAATTCTTTATTTCTATATGACCATAGCACTTCCTAAATTACTTAAGCCTTGTGGGTTCTAGAAACATAAGCAAGTGTCTTTTTACTTTATTTTATTCTGCACTGTCAACAAATGATTGTTGTAATTACTTGAAAACTTTAGTCACCTTTAATACTTCTGTTCCATATAGCAGTACTGACTTAACTGCTACAAATGCTATAGTGAAATTAAGTTTGATTTCTTCCCAACAGCATACCCATCTTTGACATGTATAACTTACTATGTGACAATGACATCAATATTCCCCTCGTGGAATATATAGCACATCTTATGAAAAGGACACCAGAACACTCATCTTGGGACTGTATGTACCGCACTTGACAATGACATCATCTTAACCCATCTGTATCTACCTCAGTTGACAATGACACCATCTTGAGTTGTGTAACTCAGCTTGGAATAATGACATCAGTACACTCACTCTTGGGTATGTGTGTACCTCATTTGACAATGACATCAGTACACTCAATTTGGGAGTGTTTAACTCACTTTACAGTGACAACTGATCTTTGTGTACTCACCCTGACTGGCAGGTTTTAAGCCTGTATCAATAAGAAACAGGTTTTCATCCGCCTTCTCTGCAACCAAACCACTGTGAATAAAATTAAACCACACAGATGAACATTCCAGCTAACTCATTCAGTACTATACATATTTACCACACTGGGACAGGGGTGGGTTATATATAAAGCAGCTTAGAAGTACAGCCACAAATTCTTAGCCTACAAAGACTGATACAGCATTAAACAAAAATGTTATGCTTTCTATGTCTGCGAGACTTTGATCCTTCACTTTTTCTGCAGTCCTCTACAACTCTTGCAAGCTTCTAAAGTTTACAATCTAGAACTACAGGTATAATAGACCTTTCTCAGCCGTATGTAGTACAGTGCATACGTTTTACAATGCAACAATCTGAGGTGCTTATCTGCATGTTTACACCATCAAAACCAGCCTTATCCTGGATGACTGGCTCTATAGCTACCTCAGACCTGTTTCTATACCTATGAAAGATCACGCAAAAATAAAGGCCTCAATCAATCAACACTCCAGAACAGTGTACAAAAACCTCATCCAAATAGTGGAGTCAGGTGGTCTATTGCCCCCTACACTGTGGTTACTGACTGGGGAGAGATACATGGTGGCAATGGAAATGGTTGCATCCACTTTTGACTTAGAAGATGTGTACAACAGTGTCCCATACAACATGCTCATGACTACTGTTGGATATGCACATATAGACAAAATGGGTCAACTCGATCACAGCAGCTTTCGAGAAAACAGTGTCGCTGTGATGTGGTGCTTGAGCATCAAAACCTCATGATGACAGAGTATCATTGCTTTTAAGTAGACTATATAGCCAAGGCTGCCACTCCTGCATTGAGCATTGGACTTTACAGTCATAGCACACATTGTTCCTAAAACCAGTGGCACAACTTCATGGTCCCCAGGGACTGATGGTTGCCTAAGATTAGTATTAAAGTACTGTATATACTATAACTGAAAAATATATGTTAAATCACTTATACGCTATCATAAATAGTATACAAAATTAAACACAGAATAACTCAAGCAACTGTAGTTAATATTTCACAGAATTAAAAGGTTGCAATCATTGTCAACTGATGTGAGAAAGAGTAACTGAAAAGTGAATGATTTTGAGAAATTATATATATGGAAGCTGCAGAGCTGTGGTTTTAATTTTAACTATATAACTACTAAAAATTTAACTATATAACTACTATAAATGTAACTATATAACTACTATAAATGTAACTATATAACTACTATTTAGCTATAAATGTAACTAAAGTCAAGCATGATAAAAACAGCATGTTACGTGCGAATTGAAAAAAACAACAGCACATTAACATTCAATTCATATTGACACTAAAGGCAAAAGATGTTTTGACTAAAATTTATTTACCAAAAAAAAACTAATGCCAGGACTATAAAAAGAAAAAAAAAACAGCTAGCGGCCCTTGCCTGCTAATTAAATGTTAAAAGCTGAACTAGGAATCAACATCCTTTTGCTCTGGATACTCCCATAAGCGTTCCGTCCCCATCTTCAGCAGCGAATGAAAGAATGAAAAGTTCCAATTTCGATGGTACCAGTAACTGTCTGATTGTATATCCATCTCTGCTTTCCCTTTAAAGATGAGCGTCTGCCAGATCCTCTGGTAACTCCTCCCCCCCCCTCCTCCCGCCATTCTCCTCAGACCGTAATGATCTATTGGCACTTGTGTTCACTCGCTCCCATAGGGCCCTCACAATGTCTAGTGTGTCATACATCAATTCACTATCAAATGGTGCAGAATCACCAGGCCCATCTGCCTGCTCATTTCCCACCACACCGGCATACCTGAAGAGAATATCCAAAGGATGTTAACTACCTGGGACCTCTGAATTGATGCTTGCCACTCTGCACGGAGCATACCTGTCTCCACCTTTCTTAATATGCTCTGTGAGTCAGTTACAATGTGTGTACAGCTAATTCTCAAGCCTGCGGAATGCAGAAGTGACTGCCTCCACCTCCATTCTCAAACTAGACATTGTGATATCATATGCCATGCTTTGTTGCACTAAGCGATGTCCATTTGCTTTTTTCTATGAACCCCTATGCACTTCATCCACCCCTCAACACATAACCCTCTGTATAGATAATTACATCACTTGGGCAGAAATTGTCAAGAATCATTTGTTGAACTTCTAGTTCTGCAGCAGCAGCTGGCCTGTCCCTGCACTCACGACCCAAAGTAGTAAGAACCCTACACATGTCTGAAACTTGCTCGGGCACTCTGACCCACTCAAACAAATTTATCAAGTCAAGTTCAAGCCTGCCCATATGTCTGGTTGTTCTTTAGCCTGCACCATCCAAGACCTTCCTCTTTTCAGTCTGTGAGCCTTAGCCCTTAGCTCTACCCAGAGCTTCATGGTGCAGGAGGTGCTTCTTGTCTGCAGCTACTTGAGATTTTATTTTGCTTGCAGAACATTGAGCCTATTGCCTGCTAATTTCATGTTGAATTCATCCGTCCTTTTATTTACTTTTTTAATAATTGAGCTGAATTCGATATTAAGAGAATCATTCATCAGCAATTCAAAATCTGTAATAACAATGATCAACTGGTATTAATTAACCCTCTTAGCACGGACGGGCCGATTATCGGCCGGCGGATGTCTGGCCCCAAACACGGAACGGCCGATCATCGGCCCGATCGTGTTTCGCCTCGAACCGCTAAGAAATCTCCTATTTTGAAACACTGAAAGTGATTCATTTATATTAACTGCTGTATAAGCTTTACACATGGCGACTTTCGAGTGTTTGGTATCGAAGTGAAAATTGTTGAATTTTTTAGATAGTGACCTGAACCGCTAGAAGTATGTCTGACTCGTATGTTTCTGCCCCTAAACTTGATGTTGATAAAACATTTGAATCAAGTGATGACACTAATTATGTTGATACTGATGCAGGATTTAGTGTTAGTAGTAATAGTGGGGAATCAGATGGGGACGCTGTTGTGTTCAGTCACAGCCCAACCATGGCTCAGGGTATATCCACCCGAAGGTGTTGACACTCCGGCACATCCATTTCTTGTGCTGACTGATGGTGAAATTCACATGTCACCTAAAGATATTATTGCTGTTTCATACATATATACCTGTTTTTGACTATTGAATTGCTTACATTTGCAAAAAGGCCAAAAGATCAATAAAAAGATTTCAAATAAAAAAAATTTTTGTTTTTAGTTTTATGTTTCAAGCATTGAAGTTGAAAATTCAAATATTCTATTTTTAGATATGCAAATGAGATAATTTGCATATACATCAATTAATTTTAACGATATTGTGAAAATCATGAACTTCAATCTATATCCTTCAAAAAGATATATTATTTCATGGGGGTCAGAATAACAGAAATCTGTCAAAAAATTTAAATAAAGTAATAACCAAATTCACTTAAAAAATGCTCCGTGTTTTTGGCTAGACTGCTAGACCTCTGAAAAACTTCCCGTGCTAAAAAAAAGGGTTAATTAGAATGTCAGTGTCTGAGTGTCAGCGTATCGTATCGCTGGGCTGACAAGTGGCCTTAAATGAATTACCACCATTGCATTTGGATTTTCTCAAGTCTATGCAACATAAAGATTATCTTTCATAGTTTTGTGCAAATCAAAGAAAGTTATCCACAAAATGGGGGAGGTGTTATTGTTGAGTCATAGGGTTTTTTTTTTTTTTTTTAAACAAATCCGTACAGTACAGTCAGCACGTGGATTTGATAACCTAGGATTTCTCAACAGTTCAACGAGAATTACTTGAAATATTACAATCACATGTTTCCTAATTTCACATACCCTGTTCGTATTTGCCGTCTTTCATCTTCCAGAAACTCTTCAACATCTTCAACGTTTGATGCTCGCCATGATTTCTTCTTATTTTTGCCAAGTTTTCGATTCTTTGAAAGTTTCGGTGCTGTGTTTACATCAGCCATCTTAATATTGATTAAAAAGTTGTATGGCTAAAATAGTTTGTAGCAGAAACGAAACAATAGTGTGGGAGACCGTAGAAAAATAAAAGATGCGGAATAGAATAGGGCAAGTCAAATCTGCACTTTATGAAACATCTTATTCAATAAATTATTGTGATTGCAGGCTAAAACATCAATTGTTGCATAACTCATTAACCTAATTACATGAATGTGGATCCTGGACAAGAGGTGACGTCCAAAATCTCACAAGGGATCAGATATATAGTGTTACAGAAGTAGCAAGTACAAGGCTCCCTTGACAGTAATAAAATTGTATTACAATTCATAAAAATATTCTAAATGGCTAAAACGCAAAAAATTATCATCACACACATCGCTATTTTTTTTTACGCGAGTGGATCTTGTTAGTTTCACTAGCCAAAGAACAAAGCAATGGGATCCCCCGCCCCCTTTTTTTTCCTTTCCTTCTTCCCTATAGGACAATACAACACTATCATCTGAAAAGACTGAAAGGTAGCAACAACCCATGAACAGAATGACGCAGCCGTAAAACAGATCTGCGACATTCGGATTTCGAATCAAGACTTGACACTAAGCAATATGTTTAAAGAAAAGAGATCGAGGAAGACAGCAAGAACAGATTTTTGAGTCTGTTGCTGTGGCGGAGAGTGGTCTGTACACCAATGGATACATGCTGTTGGGGATGGTAACGAAAATAAAAGTATGTTTGATAACGGAACAGAAGTGCCACGAGGATGATTTTTGTTATCTGGATATAGATTTAATTTAGAATTAGAAGATGAGGACAATCATAATTAAAACTATAAATTGTATAGCAAATCTCGATAATATGGATTAAGTCCGTTGGTGGAATTGCCCTCCGGCGCCAGTCATGACTAGAAGTTCACTATGCTTGACGAGAAATCAAGTCTTACGATTTACATCTAATTGTATCTAAAGAAGCATCGAAGAACATGTATCCACTGACCAGACAGCTACCTCAAGCATGACCATGGCGATAACCGTAGCTTCCAGGGCACTCGCAGAGCCAGCAGAACAAACAGCCACACACAAAGTAATCAATTTAGACTTCATGAACATGCATCAGAAAACCGCAACAGTAGAAAGCATTCGAAAATCGCAATGAACTTCCTCACTTGGATCATGTTTTCCAAACTCCATTTCTATCTCCACACTCATCATGCAGGCGTGAAAGGTAATGAAGAAGCAGAGCAGATATTATCAACGCTGTAAGGACTGGGCTAGTGTATATTGTAAAGCATGATGAAGCACGTCTACGCATCCTTCGAGTCTAGATAGGTGACATTATAAGCAACTCCTCAGGGGTAAAATCAGTAACGTTACAATAGAGTGGCTGCTGTATCGGAGGACTTAGCACGCATGGGAATGCCCAGTGTACATTAATATAATGGAAAGATAAAAACCAAAGGAAAAGTAGATCAACGAGCTTCACAATACCCAAAAAAAAACCTTAACGTTACGGCCATAGAGCCTTTATCAGCAGATACATAAATCAAACAAAACCACGACAATACACAAAATCACTCAACTAAGTATCTAGAAGCAGTCACGTTGATGTCCTGCCAGTGGAAGGAGGAGACACGTGGGTTCCGAGAATAAATAGAAGTGGAATGCCAAAGGCCGTCTCTCGGGAGTTTTAGATAAAACTGTGTTGACAGTTCAGTTCCCTGGTCGTTAGAGTTTCAAAAGTGAAAAAAAAAGCGATTTTCAAGAGACTTGTCAGCTCATTTGCTGGAGTGGTTAGATTTAATGGCTGTCACCTCCATGTCGTGGACACCTTGGTGTTCCTAGGAATTGAAATGCAACGGCATTGGTTCTGCACATCCAAAAGATGTTGTCTGAACCTGTCAACCAGTCGTAAACCCTTTTCACAAATGTATTTCATGCCACATCTTTTGCAGCTGATGGCGTAAATGACATTGCGGCTCGTGCAATAGAATGCTTCACTAATGTGGAAGGTAGCTTTCGGGGATTCAAGACTTGTCCCCTGAACCACATAAGGACAGGTCCTGCCTACATATCTGTGGCAAGAGACCGTGCCGAAGTGGAACTGAGACGCAGGACGTAACCGACTCTTGACAAGAATGTCCTTGAGGTTATGGTTGTGTCTGTAGGCCACTGGAGGAAGTTCGGAGAAAATCGTGCTGGTGGCAGGGTCGGCATTAAAGAGGGAGAGATGCCCGAGGAGAATATTTTTGGCGCGGATGTTATGAGAGTGGTGGCTATGAGGACAGGTCTGTTGCGGTGACGTCTGGCTTGGAAACGAGGGCCTCAGTACGATAGATAGACCGTGCTCGGTGAAAGGCAGCAGGTAAGACATGTTCAGGATACCCTCGAAGCTCGAAGAAGTCTAGCATTTCTAGGGTCTTGTGGTGAAAGTCGTCGTTCTCCTGGCATAGTCTGCGGAGGCGTAGAAACTGAGAAAGGAATGGAGTCTTTGCATGAAGAGCAATAAGAGGACGTGTAGAGAAGGAAAGCCTGGGAATCAGTATCCTTAATAGCACAAATGTGCTGAGGCCTTTATAATCCACGGTGACAGTGAGATCTAGAAAATGTCAATGTACATTTTTTTTAGCGATTGTGAAAATATAACACAACATAAATAACATAACATAAAATAACAAAGGTTTAAAGCCCCATGGAAAGGCAAAGGTAGCGAAAATATATCAAGCAAATAATAACCCCCCCCCCCCCCCTTTTCACGGAGTAATGCGTGTCTTCATGTGGTAAAATTATCACAATTGATAAAGCTATGTTGACATGTGAAGCCGTCATTGTGGAGCTGATAGACGTTCGTCTGCGGATCTGAGGGTCGTAGATTCAGGTCCAGACGGAGCAAGACTTTTTTTTTTTAATTGACCTGGGGCCTAGGTCGAGACAGCCTCAAATAGATACCGAGTAAAATCCTAGGAAGTAAAGGCAGCCGGTGTGATGTTGACCACATCACCCACCGAGTGCCGACTGGTCTATACATTTATAAAATATAGGTCTAGCCCTATATGCCCGAATGGCTAGAAATGGGTCCTTTACTTTTGTGTTGACAAAGATAGGGGGACAGGCATACATTTAGGCAAACATACACGTGTGTTTTACACACACACACACACGCAGAGGGAGCAAAATAGACAAGGAGCTTTAATATCAGTAGACAGGGCTTTATTTATGACGGTATTCAGTACCTTCCACCTTTTAAGGCGTATTTTTTCCAATACGACTGTAATACACACGCTTTTAAGTGAATACCGACAGAGCTGTCTTAACAGCACTGCGGGCTCTAGGGCAAGCCAATGTGATATACCCCTACTACAACCACTCATAGGTATGAAATATTAATGGTTGATAATACTATATCAATCGGGAGGGACGTTTCCTTTTTGAACTTTTCGGTTTTACTAAGTACCCATTTTCGGCATTTCTGTTGATCCATCATATAAAATAAGTCGCAGTATCAATTGTCGTTCCTGTTTGTTTCCCAAAACTGTAATCTGTATCTGGACACATACTTCTGGCTTTCAAATTATATTCAATAAATGTGTCTCTAAACATTCACTAGCAGCCAGAAAAAGCCATCAGAAACGACAACCCAGTTGGAACTCTTCAAAATATTCAACACGGCTGTGTACTATCTATCACTCGATTTATTCAATTTGTACAGTATCCATACATTGCACTGAGGTATTGGAAAGAGCAAGTATCAAAATAGTTTTCCCAGTGCTTAAGTGGCTTGGTCACACCTGCAGAATGGATGATGGCAAAGTACGGAGAACGTTTTAGTTAGATTGTGTTAATTACCTATTATTTTATGAATAATTGAAACTTAGTAAAAACTTGTGTAGATAATTAGGCAATTACAAATGTACTTAAAAAATGCTTGACCTCGCACCCCCACCCCCCTCCTCCTTCCTAGCGGGGCGCGCGCCTTTGTTGAACACCACTGCTTTAGTCTAACGGAGAATAAAGGGTAGAAGATAAAGAAACAAGACAGTTAGTTGTAAATCAAATCCGACGATAGCTCAGTCAGTAGAGCCGTATTGAAAGCTGCAGCAGGTCTTGGATAGCTCAAGCAGAAAACACAATAAGACAAGTATGCATGCTAGAGAACATTGTGCGATGAGATGAGCAGGTCAGAGTATCAGAGGACAAGTCTGACCTGTGTAGGCTTATGATCACATTGGGTCGGGGGTGCAGAGAGTGGCCAGCGGATGCTACGGAGGATGAAGTCCAACAGTTGATTCACGACAATTTACGCCCAGGTGATCTGATTATCTATACAGATATTTTAGTGGTGAGAGAAAAGAGAAGTGCCTGGGGGTTCGTAGCGAAAGGCAACAGAAAATCTTCATTGCAAGACAGCCTAGCATATGACATAACAACGTCTAGTATGAGAATGGAGATGGAGGCGGTAGCTGCAGTTCTCCGGTGGCTAGAGAATAAAATGCCTACACGTGTCGTAATTGTAACAGACTCTGAAAGTATGCGGAGAAAGGTGAAGACAGGGATGCTTCTAGCAGAGTGGCAAACTTCACTGGAGAGATCACGTGTAGTGAGCATACTTTGGATCTTTTCTCCTGGTCATGCCGGCGTGGAGGGTAATGAACAGGCAGACAGAATGACTGGATCTGCACCACTGGGTGGTGAACTGATGCATGACAAGGCAGATGTTATCAAGGCCCTTTGGGAACAAGTAACGGAATCAGTAGAGAAACAAGATTATTATGGCCTAAATAGAATGACGCACCTGAGTGTAACCAGAGGGTTTGGCAGACTTGCTACACTCAGAGGAAATGCGAGACGGACTGCGCTGGTTGCTGAAGATGAGGACGGAGCACGCATGGGAATGTCCCAAGTGCTGTGATGTCAGTTCTTGATTTCTAACATGTTTTGTATTTCTTATATCACTAAAAAATATCAGTTTACTGATGTTTTTATAATTCGTCATTTGTGTGTGTGCGTGCGCGCGCGCGCGTGTGTGATCAAAATAAAATCCTTTTCTTATTTAATGTTAGCGGGGTCCAAATGGAGCAATGATGCGCAATACAAGACTCTTAATGTCTATTAGCCTCTCTTGCTCAAGCCTACCTCACCTTCACGTGGTGGACCCTGTTCTTCCCAGCAATCCAGTTGAAGGTTGGGGTCTGAACCCCCAGCGGGAAACTGGATGGGACAACAAATGAGGTAAAGGCAAAGGGATGAGCCTACTCTCCCTCTCAAGAGATCCTGAAGTGGGAAATACTGGGCCAGAAGGCGGATCAAAAACCACAGTACTACGCAACCCCACGCTATATATATGATTACACCGTCAGACAAATTTAATGTTGGTGCTCGCCCTGTGGAGCTCCACCAGGCAGGTGCAGTGCCGGGTTCTGAGCCTCGACAGAATCAACCCCTAGCTACTGGAGGACCTCCTAGACCGTCTTGTGGAGTCAGGAGACGGCGGAGGATTGCTACTGACCAAAACCAGTTAGACAAAAAAGATCCCAAATTGCCTTTTGTCATAATGCACTGGAATGCAGAGGGGGTCAGCAGTAAGCAGGCTGGCTACAGCAAAAGTTGGAGCTGGAAAACATCCTCTATGAAAAGCATGTCAGTGTATGCTGCATCCAAGAGACCCATTTGCAGGCAGATCAGATATTTAAAGTGAGAGGCTACCAGTGCTTCAGATCTGACAGACAAGGCAGGCGTAAAGGAGGAGTACTCACCCTTGTGAAAAATAGTATCCATCCATGCGAGAAAATGTCTTATATGGATGGAGCTGAGTACCAACTCCTGCAGCTTAAGACAGACAAAGTGGAATTAGACCTCCTCAACTACTACTGTCCCAATGACAAATCGCTAAACCTCAGCTCTGTGCCAGTACCAAATACCAACTTTATTGCAGTTGGAGACTTCAACAGTCATTCACAGAGCTGGGGCTATAACCATCTCGACAATAGGGGTGAAGAGGTGGAAACATGGCAAGATGACCACTCTCTGATCCTGATCAATGCCCCCTCAAATACTCCTACCTTCTACTCCAGAAGGTGGCAGACAACGTCAACCCCAGATCTTGCCTTCTCTACCCCAGATATATCTGGAATGATAAGTAGAGAGGTGGGAGACCAGCTGGGGGGCAGTGACCATCGCCCGATTTTTCTTACTGCCCAGAATGTACCAGTTAATACAGGCCCAGTCATCACAAGATGGAACTACAAGAAAGCCAACTGGGGCCTGTACAGACACAGGACAAGCACATTGTTGTCTGCTCTCAAGGTACAAAATAGGGATATCAATGCTATAGTGCACGATTTCAATAGAAGTATTCTACAAGCTGCAAAAGAAGCAATCCCCAGAGGCTGTCGACACAACTATAGACCGTACTGGTCCAGCACACTCCAGGAATGCCAGGAAACAATGAATCAGGCTAGAAAGGATGCAGAATCCCAACCTTCACCTGACAACCACATCAAATGGAAAAAGGCTGCAGCGGTGTTCCAGAGAACTAAACTTGAAGAAAAACGGAAAAGCTGGAGAAATAAAACAGCAGCTCTAAACCTTGATAAAGATGGCAAGAAACTCTGGAGATTAGCCAAATCACTCAATAAAGAGAGTTTCTCTCCTAGACAAACAATCACGCTAAGTGATGGTGACAAAATCTTCAGAGGAAAACAAGCTGCAGATTTGTTTGCCAGAACATACAGTGTTGAAAGCAACCTGACCCTTAATGAGGACCATCAGAGAGAAATAAGGAAAGAAATACAAACAAATAAGAGACAGACAGATACTCCTGCCTCTATGAGGGAGCCATTTACCATGGGCGAACTACAAAATGCCATCTTTAGGCTTAAGTTAAAAAAGTCTGCAGGTCCAGATGAAATCAGCAACGAAATGCTAATCAACCTGACCTCATCTGCTAAAGTAAAGCTGCTGGAAATTTTCAACATCAGCTGGGAGAAAGGTTTAGTGCCTCAAGTATGGAGAGAAGCCATCACAATACCCATTTTAAAAAAAGGAAAAATTAAGACACAGGCTTCGAGCTATCGCCCAATTAGTCTCACAAGCTGTGTAGGGAAGACATTGGAAAGAATTGTAAATTCAAGACTGAAATGGCACTTAGAATCTGAGCAGATCTTGGTGCCAGAGCAGGCTGGGTTTAGGGAATGTCACAGCATAGAAGACCAAGTCACCTACCTGTCACAAGCTGTAGAGGATGCCTTCCAAGAGAAGAAAAAGGTCCTGGCGGTATGGGTTGACTTCAAACAAGCTTTTGACAAAGTCTGGAAAGATGGTCTCATTGCAAAACTGAAGAGAAATGGAATCCAAGGAAACATGCTAAAATGGATCCAATCCTTCTTACACAGCAGGAGAACTAGAGTCAGTCTTGATGGCCAGCAGAGTAGAAAAGTGTTACTTCGGCAAGGAGTACCACAGGGAGGGGTTATCTCTCCAACTCTCTTTCTTGTGTATATAAATGATCTGGTGAAAGACCTCCCTACAGGAGTAAAAGCTGCCCTGTATGCAGATGATCTGGCACTCTGGTGTACCGATGAACACACCACAGTGGCAAATATAAGAATGCAGCGAGCAGCAGATCTCTTGATGACATGGGCAGAAAAATGGCATGTTGCCATCAACACAGACAAAACATCCACAACGCTTTTCTCTCTTTCCATCAGGGACAAAACTGCTAGTATTCACCTAGGAACATCCTTGCTAAAGGAAGAAAGCTTCCCCACTTATCTTGGAGTAACATTTGATAAAAGGCTCACATGGAGCAAACATATAGAAAATGTAGAAGGGAAGGCCAGGAGACGACTAGGCCTACTTAGAAAACTCGCAGGTACAGGATGGGGAGCGAATGGAAAAACCCTAAAGAAAGTTTATAATGGAGCGATAAGACCCCACTTGGAGTTTGGTGCAACAGCATGGTCAACAGCTGCTAATTCCCATCTTCAATCGTTAGACAGAGTGCAAAATCAAGCTCTTAGACTCATTACAGGATCCATGAAAACTGCACCAATCCTGAAGATGCAGAAAATAACTGCAATGAAGACATTGTCCTATATAAGAGACACTAAAACTATGATCGAGATGGAGAAGTTTAATAGTATGCAGTCACACCCAATGAATAAAAGGTTAGATGATCTGGCATTAGGGCGTCTCAAACGTAGCAGCTTTGTCCATCGGGGGAAAAGACTTAGAAGACAGTATCAAGCTGATCTACCTATTAGAACAACACCGCTGAAACCTACCCTATACCCTGTACCTTGGGAGCAAGTCAGTGATACAATACAGATAATGACTTCAGTCAATGGATTCACAACTGGAGATGAGTCCAATGATCTTCAAAAACGAACAGCTGCTCTTAGCATGATTCATGAAAACTATCCCGAACAGTCATGGATATATGTTTACACAGATGGATCAGCAACCAGTGCGGTTAAAAATGGGGGTGCTGGAGTCTTTATTACATACCCAGGCAACCACCGCCACACAAAGTGGATACCCACTGGTAAATTCTGTTCCAACTACACAGCAGAGATCGTAGAACTAGAGCAGGCTGCCGAAATGTTACACAACACCAGTTCTGACTGCCACCAAGTGGTTATATTCACAGATGCGCTTTCAGTGCTTCAAGCCCTCAAGAGTGGCAAACTCCCTCACTTGAGATCTAAACGGCAAGGTGGCTGCCCAAAAGTGTACTGTACTCCAGTGGGTGCCATCCCACTGTGGTATACCAGGAAACGAAACCGCAGATAAACTTGCTAAAAAAGGGGCAGAATGTGACCAGGAAGAGAATGCAGTAACATACTATGAGAAGAAAAGGACCATCCAGGCTATTAGAAGTGAACAGAGTCTGGCCAGAGATGACTACCACTTACTTGACCGGCATGGGCAGGTTATTGTCCTACGTCTCAGGACAGGACATAACAAACTTAACCAGCATATGCACAGGCTTCGTCTAAGTAGTTCACCTTTTTGCCCTTGTGGGCTATGTGTGCAGACTACAAAACATGTCCTGCAAGACTGTCCCTTGTTCAGCCCATTAAGAAAGGAATACTGGCCCAGTGAGTCACCACTGTACACAAAGTTGTATGGGACTAAAAATGAACTCATTAAAACAGTCAAGTTTATCACAAGAACCTGTCTGTCGGTGTAAATCAGAAAGCGAACACAAGAAGAAGAAGAATTTAATGTTAGCAAAGGTTTGTTTCTTTAATTAAAAAAAACAACTGTTTTTTAAGTATTTTGCATGCGGCTTCCTTTGTCAGCCATCTTGAATTTATCAATCTCGACGCCATAATAGTAGGATTGAATACGTTATCCGCTGCGACGGTAGAAGACTTCATATCTCTAGTCTAGAGATTAGTGCAAAATGAGCGATACAAATCCAGATGCTTTAAAAGTGGCAGACTTGAAAGACCAACTAAAGGCCAGAGGACTTGATACGAAAGGCAACAAAGCAGTTCTTGTGTCTCGACTGAAAGAAGCCATGGATGCTGCCGGTAAATAACTCCCGCTGTCACTGTCTAATCTTATGCATCTTAGATAAGTAGGCTTACGTTATTTGTAAAATCTGTATCATAATATATATATATATATATATATATATATATATATATATATATATATATACACACACACACATACACTCACTAAAGTAATGTCAAATTAAAATATTGTTAGTAGTAATAGTAGGTAAAATGGAAACACTTGTTTTGGCTCTACTGTCAAATTTGGCCGGTAATCTGGAACTGCTTCGGCCGGCTTAGTGGGAGTTATGTCCCGTCGCGTCCCTTCGCCAAACTCAAAACAAGTCGCGGAAAAAGTCATGAATCGAATGACATACCTACCTATCATCATCCGGGTGAGTGTAGGGTTGCGTCTAGGGTTACCTATCATCATACGGATGCGTGTAGGGCTGCGTAGGGTGTCTATCATCATCGTACGGTTGCGTGTAGGAATGCGTAGGGTGTCTATCATCATCATCATACAGTTGCGTGTAGGGTTGCGTAGGGTTTTGGTTAGCGGTAGGGTAGGGTAGGGGTAGGGTTAGATGTGAAAATAGTCACGTAGCAGGTCAAAATACTGGCCGACAATCTGATGTCGTGGGAGTGGCGCCACTGGAAGTGTGCCAAATATGACGGCAATAGCGCGCGGCGACTGGTGCCCCAATCGGTGGCGGCGAATTGTCCGTGTCAGTAGCATCCACCGTCCGTCGACTGTTTGCGCGTGCTTGCGACTGTGCACGATTGTAGGGAAGTACGGCGTCACAATTGTCACATCTAACGCTACACTAAACCCTAACCCCTAACCCTAAACCCTACCCCCTAACCCTAAACCTAACCTTAAACCCTAAACGCTAACCCCTAACCCTACCCCTCATCTTACGCAAACAACCAACCTACACGCAATAAGCAGCCCTACACGCAACCGTAAGACGATGATAGACACCCTACGCAACCCTACACGCACCCGGATGATGATAGGTAAGTATGCTGTTTGATTCGTGACTTTTTCCGCGACTTGTTTTGAGTTTGGCCAAGGGACATAACTCCCACTAAGCCCCGCTAAGCCGGCCGAAGCAGTCCAGCTTACTGGCCAAATTTGACAGTAGAGCCCTTGTTTTGCGCGCACATTCTTTTAATAGTACGTTTATGAATGTTTCATACGGGGAGTGATATTGTTATTATATATTGGGTTCTTACTAACGAAATGTCACAACTGGATTTTATGATAGACGTGATAGAGATTAAAATATCTTACCCAACGCCAACGATACCTCATTATAGCCTTTAACTCTTTGAGTCCCAGGGGGTTTTGCACCAGAGGCCCAAGGGGGGGGGGGGTAAATATGATTTTGACTTAACAAATGCAGCACTTTAAAACAAACCACACAACTGCAGCTGATGTCCAACATACACATATCATACATAAAATTAAACATAAATGGATATGGATTAATATTAGCATACTGCTACAACAAACAATTAATTATACTGTTAGTATTTAGTAGAGAAAACAGTGACTTAGTTTGAGAGGTAAGTAAATTATGAACAAGGTTTTTCCACTTACCCAGAAGCTGATCCCAAAATTCTTGATATAGTATATCCAAAATGCATCACAAAGGAAGGTACACCACTTATAAGTATGCACAGCAGATATTAAAGCAAAATGTGCAATAGTTGTTGTTCCATAGCAATTTTAATAACACTACCATAACACGTCAAAATATATTCTCCAGTGGCACAAACAGTGACTTTTCTAAAAACAATTGAATTCCTCACATAGAAAAAAAATTGTAAAGGCACTGTAAACATGTCAGTCTGTTCATAGATATATATCTATGGTTTTAGATTATATAGATAGTAGTACTAGAAGTGCTGACATTTGGACTAGCTGGTTTTGCATTACGAGGTGCTTCTCTTGTGTTGCCATGGCAGAATTAGTCAGTTTTTTCCTAAAGCAGGAGGTAAATTACGCACACATCCTCATCAAAATTTGACTCGTCAACGGTTTGGGGAAATTTCACGTCGCTACTATCATTATCCAACTTCACATTACTTTAATCGATCCACTGTTTTATCAAATTTGATGATTCTAAAGCAGTAAATCGCTTTGATGGGCGTGAAGACGATGACTGATCGGACATATTGTTTTCAGACAATTGTTTGGTAACGTAGTAGACCACACAAATATCGATTTAAAGCCTTAAAAACTCACCAGACCCAAACGAATGCACTCCACGTGTGTACACTACACACTTGAGAATCGGAAAGGAAGTTTAAATTGAGCGGTTCGCGTGTAATTACCGATAAGTGGTAAATTAAAAACCGTCACACGTCATGCGCTGTTTGGGCCGCCAAGTAGTAAAAAATGAGCGCGTGATGCGTTCCTTGGGACTCAAAGAGTTAAGGTAAATTATAAGCGGAGATGTTAACATTGTTACTAGATACCACTATAATTTACCAAAGACAAATTATTTTATTATGATTGGAATCTAAGAAAAGATGTATTCCGGACTGTGTCACAGTGAAATGAAGGGTTGAAGTGTTTGCATTTTATGGCAGCAACTAGTTGGTTTCCCTTAGTAATTATATATCATTGCTTGCAATCGGGGCTGTGTGGCTTATAAACATGTGTGATGGTATATGCATATCTCAAATACGAGAAAATGTCAGTAAGTCACAAGACAAATGGTTGTTAAAAAAACAAAAAGACTTAGGCGATAACTTGAAAATAGTTTATTTTTACACCTACACTTTTGTCTATCCTCCGAATAATGGGCACATATTGTAGCGGCCAAAAACAGGGCCTCAGTTACATGTAAATTGCGGACTTCCCGCGACTACCGCCACTGCTGAGAGTATCCCCCAGGCCGCTTATGCGGCGTGGATTGGGGCTAAACTAGATAGCTGGGACACGTGCAAAGCTGCAGGAGATGCAGAACCTGCTGCCTGTGAGTGCCAGCCATCTAGTTTAGCTCCAATCTCTTGGATTTTGCATTTTCTTCTTTCTTCTTATCCAGAAGAGGTGTAGACAAAGCATAAAAATTTTGTCAATTTAGGTCCAGTTTTCACTTGGGAACAGGCCGTTATCTTGTTTCTGTTTTTTCCATTATAATTTTTGGGAGCACTTTCCGTCACTTTCATGTGACTATCTCCGCTTAGAACTGACATACAGACTTCATTGAGGTACCGTTGAACTCTGTTTTTCAACCTATCATGGTTTAAAAGCAAAAGGCCCAAAAAATAAATTTAGACTAAACACCCTATTCTTTCTAACTCCTCTTCATCCTGTCTCCCTCACCTCTAGTCTTTATCTCCTTGGCTTCTCTCTATTTATTTAGAAGCTGTGTCCAGTGCACAGGAAATTGTATTATCATTGGGGAGGAAGTGGGGTTTCAGCAATGCCGTCTCTAAGTAGAGAAGGCCGTGTGTTTCAGCATCAGGCTAGTGCTCTTTTATTTTCTTGAAATGTTCTCTTTTGAAATGTTTTTCTTTTCTTTTGATCTGTTTTATTTGTTAGTGCCCCTGGCATTTGACTTCAATTTATTACTGCCTTTCTCTCTGTCTGTGTCAACCTCCCTCCCTTCTCTTGCTCAGCCTCTCTCTGTTTCTCACCCTCTGTTTGCCTTTCTATATCGGTCTGTCTCCCCTATTTTATTATCTCTGCGTGCTTCTCCTTCTTCTTCTTCTTCGCGTTCATCAGCTGTACACTCTGGCGGAAAGTTCTGGTTGCTCGTCCACTACTGAACTGCAGTCCTGCTCCAGAACCTGAGTGTTGCGTGTGCATCAGTTTTACAGATCTCATTCTCTTGAATACAGACTGTTGGTTCCTTGCCTCTCTGGCAGATGCACTCCGGCTTCAAAGGAAGCTCCCCAATTAGTCGACTCTTACGACATGCTTTTGGGGAGGCAGTGGGTCTATTCTTGTTTTCCCCACAATGGGGCCCCGGAACCCACACGGGGGGCTTCTCCTTTTCTGTCTAAACCTTCTCTCTCCCTCCCTCTCTTTGTTTTCCTCCTTCCCTATGTCCTGTGTCTCATTTCATCCCTCTATCCTCATCTGTCCATATCTACCTACCTGTCCCTCTTTCCCCCACTCGTCTTTCGCACATTCTCTTCCACTCTACCTCAGCATCTGTCCTCCTCCCTTTCTGTATGATTCTCTCTCTCCCCTTTCCTCCTAATGTACCAGGTCTAGAACAGACATGTGCAGGTATACCCACAAATAAAGTTCCGTATTTGCTGGGTACACCCTTGAACAAGGCAAAAAATACCTTGCCAGTATTACCACGACACAACCTTTTAAAAACTAAAAATACCCTATAAAGGACCTTGAAATTGATTGGTAAATTTGGCTAAGAACTTTGTGACTTACTTATATTTTCTCATACATATGTAGTATCTGCCTCATTAACATATAAAAATGGCCAACACTATATGCTTCTTCTGTCCCTTCCTCTTCTCTCTTTTTTTTTCTATCCCTTCCCCACTCTTTCTGGATCTCTTTTTATCTGTATCTCTTTCTCTTTGCCTCTCTCACTACCTCTTTGTGTCTGCTTCTTTCTTGCCCTCCTCCTTGGTATCTCTCAATGTCCGCTTGCCGCCCCCTCCCCTTTCTCTCTTTGTCCATCTTTGTACCCTTTTGTCTGCCATCTATCTCCTGCTGGTTTTTTTTCTCCCTCCACCTTCTCTGCCTTCCAGTCTCTCTCACCCCCTATCTGTACCACCATTGCTTCCCTTCCCTCTCTATATCACCCTCCCTCTATCCCTTTCTACGTATCCATCATCTCTTTTATCTCCTGTCCTTCCTCTTTATCTTTTCCCCTCCATCTCACTCTTTTTACCTGGCCCCCCCTCCACCAATCTTCCTCCTTCTTGTTCTTTCACTCTTATCTCTGCCTGCCTTTCTCTCCCCTCTTTATGTCTCCATTCTTCCCTTTCCTCCTGTCTCTTTGTGTGTGTGTCTCTCTCTCTCTCCTCCCTCTCTTAAGTATCTGGTCTAGAGCAGATAGCACTTTTATGGATCTCTCATCTCACTTTGTCATCTTATATTTTGCAGAAGTTAATTTTACCCACCTGTTGAACTTTCTGCATACATTTTTTTTCTGCCTCTCTTATCTAGTGTTTTCTCCTTTTAGTATGGTTTGTGTTCCATAAATTAAATTATTATTTTTCAGATGGTTTTTAGGTAACTGAAGCTCATAGTGTGTCATGTTTCTTTTATGAGCACAATATTCTCAATATTTTTTGGTCAGTTCATCTGTCTTTGTATCAGAATGTAGCCTTCATGTAGCACGTGATCCGCCTTGACTTGTCGGCATCATTATGTGAAGCGAAGTTGCATTTTTTCGACTACCATGCATTTAGTGTTGCTAATATTAGTCATGAGCATTTCTTCTACTGGCTCGCCTCTGCCACCAAGTAAAGAAAAGATAGGAAAAACACAATATCTGTTATTGTATATCTGCATTTGTGTGCATATCTGCATTTGTGTGCACAAATCAAGTACCACATAAGCCTGGGACAACCTTTAAAAAGTCAGCACCTTAAAATGGTTGGCGAATTTGGCTACGAGCCCAGTTCAAGAAGCTTAAGTATAATATTTTGTACATGTTTGTTTAAAAAGTGGACATGCAAATCAGAGGAATGAATGGTTTTGAAGTCCCATTGCCATCAGATTTCATTGGGAATTGATTTTTGTTATAAATTAAATGGTAGAGTAAGAATGTTTTTTTTAAAAATAGTTTTGTTTTGGCCCCTGTATGTGATTGTATATTTGCATGCATGTGTGTGTTAGTAAAATACACTTCAACTGCATTTGTAGGTGAAGCATACTCTGAAGGTGGAGACAATGTTGAAGAAAGAGAGGAGGAAGAAGAGGAAGAGCAAGGGGAGGAAGAGCACATAGAAGATACTGAAGAAGCACATGATGATGAAGTATGTATTGTTTATCAATTTTTTTGGAAGGCATTTTCATTATACCTGCTTACGTTAGTAATTGTAATCATGCAGAAAATTATTCTAAAAATGCAGCTTTAGAGCAGTTGTGACAGACATCTAAAGCAAGTCAGAATTACTTAAGTAATCAAAGGCACTGTGATAACAGAAGATGGTTTAGATTACGGATCAACATCATAGTATAAGGGTAGAAACCCATAAGTGCAGTTTTCCATGTCAAAGATGCCGCACTCAGGTCACTTTCCATCGTTCGTCTCCATGTTGTTTTTGGTAATCATACTGTCTAAAGTTTCTTGGTTTGGGGCTTGAAGTAGTTTAGTGTTTGAGATTGTATCTGGCCAAAAAATTTTGATAATTCTACATAGACATGTGTGGCGGAAGGTGGACATCTTGTGTGCATCCTTTTTAGTCATTCTCCAGCATTCCGCTCCATGAAGAACTGGCAAAATGATACTCT
The DNA here is from genome assembly GCA_905116865.2 of Candidula unifasciata. Classification (NCBI taxonomy): domain Eukaryota; kingdom Metazoa; phylum Mollusca; class Gastropoda; order Stylommatophora; family Geomitridae; genus Candidula; species Candidula unifasciata. The sequence continues at coordinate 7,449 of CAJHNH020000967.1, read as the reverse complement.
TGTAGAGTCGGAGTTTTGTTCTTCTGCAGTAACTGTTGGATTTTCAGATTTGCCTCATTCTTCCAAAAGCAGCTCTAGCTTCGTTCAGGTGTGACTGTATGTCTTCCTCTGTCCCTCCCAGTAGGGACACCACACTGCCAAGATATGTGAAATGTTCTACATTTTCAAGTGATTGGTTACTTATGGTCACTGGTTGTTGGTTTAGACTGTGGCGCAGTGATTTAGGTCACAGGCGTGAGGGAAAGTTAAGTCCAACATGATGTGTATAAGGAGATACTCCGTAGGTCACTCGGGCACCAGTCCTTCTCTGTTCTGGTTTTACGGAACCTCACACAAGACCCCTGCAGCACGTCCTTGTCGTGCGCCACGGATAATGTCTCAAATGAGCATTAACAGAGCTGTCAGGGGATCTTGGAGTTGGCGGCACCCAGAGGTGTAGTGTCCCCAAACGCATGGGTGAAAAAGGTTATCAAAACTCATTAGGAACATGAGTAAAGTGCTTGCCAAATGTACAACTAAAATTACAACCCTTGGTTAAAAGATTGCGGAGTGAAGAGAACATTGTTCTGCTGAGACTCAACCCTTGACCTAGAGATTTACCCGCAGCAACAAAACTAGATCCTACGGCACACGAGTAAGCTCAAAATCCGACCATCACAAATCGTATTGAATGGAAAAAGTCCAAATGTCCACACCCAAAGACCTCACTCGCCCGAGTGTTAGGACCAAACAGATAACGATATGCCTGACGCAGGATGTTAAATTCTGTCATACTAACGGCTCGTCAAAGATACCTAACGAGCAAAGAAAAAGAATGTACCTATTCGTGTGGTCACAAAAGTCCAGAACCCACGGGCTGCTCCCCGCTGATCTCCGGAGGGCGCAGCCCTTGTTGAGCGGGAGGCCTTATACGGTTGTGAAGTTAAGCAGGCATGTGCAGGACGTGACGATTCCTTGGGTGAGCCCAGAACCAGAGCGCCATGTGCCGGCTCTGCATACATGGAAGCCTCCTTGGATGGCGGGAAATGCCCATGATCTGCCCCTGCCTTCCCTTGAAGGCTAACCTTTCCACAAGGGGCTGCCCCAAAGGGGTACTCCGGGGGCAACACCTGCGGAGAAGGAGACATAGAGGACACCACACAAATCAGGCAACGTCTTGACCCACACAAAAAAATGGCCACAGTCATCCTAGAAATAGGCCTGACGTCTTCCCTAGAAGTCTGAGTACAGCTGCCCGCGAGGCAGGGAACAGCAAAACGGTTGTACACGCAAAACTCAGGTCCAGGTAAAAGCCAAAAGTTCAAGCGGACGATTAACTGTGACCTTCCGCTGGAATTCACAGCCGGTGAACGAAGAAGAGTTGGTTTGGACTGTTTGTCATGATCTTAGTTTTCTTTGTATTTATTCTCATTCCCACCATTTCTGTTGTGCAGTGTAGTCTGTTACTTTTCTCTTGTATATGTTCATGTTTATGTGATAGGAGTGCTATATCATCTGCAAAATCAAGGTCCTCAAGCATGGTGAATGTCCATCGTATGCCTCTTATGTCCTGTCTACTGTGTTCTTTAGTATCCAATCAATCACAAGGTTGAAGAGGAGAGATGACATAACACATCCCTGTCTCACACCTGTCTTTACTGGGAAAGATGTATTGTAATTTTTTATACTGCAGGAAAAGTCTTTATAGAAGAGAGCAATTATGTTGACTATTTTTCCTGGAATTCCATGTCGTAAAATTTTCCACAGACTGTCTCTGTGGACGCTGTCAAAAGCTTTCTCAAAGTCTACAAAATTAATATATATACTTCTCTATTGGACAGTAGATGTATTAACCAAGTCAGATTAAAAAAAAAAAATTGCACGTTTCACCCGTTAATGCTAATTAAATAAATGGGTCATAAAACCTGTGTAGTTTGAAAAGAAAAAAACCGAACTGGACGTATCTTGTTAAAAATTTTTTTTTTAAATTGTTAAAATTTTTTTTTTGAAATATTTTTATATACATACCTGCACACACATATAAATATTTAAAGAGAGTGATCAATAATCACAAGAAAAAAGTGAAGCATTAAATATAATATATCAGGTGATTCATGATGCCACCCTGAGATCTCTATCATTGAGGATTTTGGAAAAAATTAGGTCAACTTTACTTATTGGATTTACAAGGGAACCCTGTTGAATGCTGTATTTAGTTGATGTATTCACATGCTGGCCTCCTAAACACTACTACTACTGTCGCATATAGAACCAATGACATTTAACGTCTTGTTTTATAGGACAGGTCACTTTCACAACTAGAAGTGACTAAATATAGCCTTATCGGGGGCTATAAGGTCAGGAGTATAATCCACATTCCTGGGACACATCATAAGAAAGGGAAAACTGGACAGTGGGACAGTTGAAAGAGGGTGACCAAGAGAAAAGTTAGTGTGACATCATGACATAAAAGAACACACATCAGAAATAATTTAGTCAACCAGACAGCAAGCAGTGGACACATAATTACCAATGAACACATAGTATGGACAGTGAAAAAATATCTAACTTGTTTATAGGAAATACAGTAAGAATATATGTGACAACTTTTCATAATGTAATAGATTAATATCAGCAGCTGAATTGATTCATTCTGATTGAAATTACTAGATAATGGAGAATTCAGTGTCACACAAACTTAAGTATAATATTTTGTTTGTTTGCTGAAAGAGTCATGTAGGAAATAGCCTTTCTATACTCAAATGCATCTAATTAAAACAGTAAGACATTTCTTAGATGTTGAATTAATGTCAGTAATAAAAGATGAAGTCATTGATGGGAAATATTTTTTTCTGCATTTAACAAAATATTGATTATACCAGGAGGTACAGGCAGAAGGCAATGAAGAATCTGCAAATGATGGGGGAGATGCAGAACAGACAGAAGCAAATGGGAATGCCGAAGAAGAGCCTGCAGTTGTTCTTGGTGATGAGTTCCGCACGATAGATGAAGCTACTCAGGATGACACTGAAGGTAAGAGGAGCCTTTTAAAAGTTCTGTACATTTGTGGCTGGGTATAGATAAAACATTATCTTCCCTGCATCGGTATTACAAGAGTAGAGCACAAAAGCCATGGTTTTAACTTCATTTGAGGGAGTTGGTTCCTGACCAATGCCAAACAAATGTTGTGTAGGGCTAAACATGTTATCTGACAGCTACATATTCACAAATGCACATAGAGAGAAAGAAAAAGCAGTGTATAGATAAGATTTACTAGTCATGTTTTACTAGTATAAAACTTGTTTTTGTGGTGTAGCATGGTGATTTCTATCACAGATATGAGGGACAATTAAGTCCAATGTGATGTGTACAAAGAGATACTCTTTACCTCACCTCGGGTGCCAGCCTTCTTTGTGCTGGTTTTATGGAACCTCATGCAAGACTACTGCTGCAGGTCCCTGTCGTGCATTAGGAATAATGTCTCAAATGAGCATTAACAGAACTGGCAGGGAATCTCCGAGCTGGTGGCCCTCAGAGAGGTAGGGTCGATTCTGGTTCTCATCAGCCAATGCATGAGTGAAAATGTCTGTCAAAACTTATTGGGGACATCAGTAAAGCCCTCTTGTCAAATAAACCACTAAATGATAACTCGGTTAAAAATATATCTGGTGACTGAACTGCTGAAACTCAGCTATAAACCAAAAGATTTGCTCGCAGCTCAGACGAGCAATATCTCCTTTTTTTGCTGTAAACTGTCCCAATAATCTTTTGTTCACCCTCATCGCCATCATCACCGTGATGAGATACACCATGAAAGCCACAGTCAGTTGCTGGTTAGGCTCAAATAACCAACAAAAGATTCTGTGTATGGTGGGGCATTCTGATGATCTGCTCTTGCCCTCTGTTTATTGCCGACCAGTCGGCACGCATTGACCCTGGATGTGTTCTCCAGGAACAAAACCAGTAGATTTAGGTACAAAGAGAACACCACACAAATTAGGCTGCATCATGTCCAAGGAAACTCATTCACCCAGTCAACCAATACTTGATGAAGTCCAATATGTCAGCCAACATGCTAGAATATAGCTTTATGTAAACAGGCATACATTTATTCAAATTTAAGTTGAGTCAAGAATTAACATCGGAGGTATTCCCCATGCGCACTATGTCCAGTTCCAGCACTAATCGTACCGGTTGTAATCTGGTTATATGTCTGTCTTGCCTTTCCTGTGTAGTTAGCCGGCCAGACCCACTAGTTAACCCAGCTGCATCATTCTCTCAAGGCCATAATAATCTAGTTTCTCTTCTGACTTTATTATATGTTCCCAAAAGACCTTGACCACATCTGCTTTGTCATGTATTAATTCACACCCAGTGGTGCAGATCCAGCCAGTCTGCCTGTCTGTTTATAACCCACCAGGCCGGTGTCGCCTGGAGAAAAGATCCAGAGTATGCTTACTACCTATGACCTTCACAGTGAAGCTTGCCCCTCTGCTCAAAGCATCCCTTTCTTCACCTTTCTCAGCATGCTCTCAGACTGTTACAATTATGATATGTGCGTGCATCTTGTTTTCTTGACACCGAAAAGCTGCAGTGACTGACTCCACCTCCATTTTCATGCTAGATGTTGTGGTATTGTATGCTAGGCTGTCCTGCACCAAAGATTTTCTACTGGCTTTCACCACGAATCCCCGCACGCTTCTCTTTCCTCTCAAGATATAACCATCTGTATAGATAATCAGATCATCTGGGTGGGAATTGTCATGAATCAACTGTTGGACAACCTCTGTAGCACCTGCTGGCCACTTTCTGCACTCCCGGCCAAATGGGACCCTACATAGGTCAGACTTGTCTCCAGCATCAGGGTGAATGCTTCATACAGCGCGTGCTCTTTGTCTGTAGGTACTCTGAGATATGCCAGATTACAGCACCTTGAGCCTATCTGCAATAGTCGACAATGTAAGGATATATTGCATTCACATAATTGGGGCATCTCTTGTACATCCCAGGATCACCCGCATAGCCTGAGTCTGTACGCCCTCCATTTTCACTAGCTGTCTCTTTAAAGCTGAGTAACCCCAGTCTATAAATCACTAAGATTGTAAATTGCTGGTCAAGTGGGAACAGCATACATTTTTACAGATTTATCTCACTTGAACAAAACAACAAAAAAAGCTACTCACGCATACGGGGGGGGGGGGGGGTGTAATTTTAATTTACTACCGTAACCTTTTACTTTGATGTAACTGATCAGAAGATGACACTGAGGGGTATGTCTGCCTGATTGTGGCTCAAAGTTATTGGATCCTTTCTTAACATAGAACTGGACATTTAATGAGTTTTTCTGATTTAACATGGCGTAATGCTGACCACATTACCCACCTGGTGCTGATTGGTCTGTGAAAATATGGGATGCTGTTCCCATTTGCTTGGTGCACCTAAGGCGTGAAAAGGGATATTGTCTTTTTTCCCTGATTTAACACATCACCCTGATCAATGATATTCAGTGCCTAACTATCTGGTAAGCATGGAAAGATACAAACTGCATATATTACAAAATGTCACAGCAGATATCCTAAAAAAATATGGAAGTAATTTTTCAAGAACAAAAACAAATGTATGGTCGCAGTGCCCTTGAGTTAGGATGTCAGCTTTGAATGAGCTTTTCTTGAAAAGGGAATGGAAAAGTAGCTGCTTTTAAATTGGTTTATAAACTTGTGGTAGGTTTTAATAAAGTATGTGTAAGTGTTTGTAGGTGTGTATATATATATATGTATATAAATTACATGTGTTTTGTCCTTATAGGAAACACAGATAGAAAGAGGAGAAGATCCCGCTCTCTAGACAGGCATGGTAAGAAGATTGCCAGGAAGATTGAAATGGATGATACAGCTTGGGAAACACTCACCATTTTTAACTTGGATAGATGTGAGTACCCTTTCAATTTGTGTTTTATGTTGTCAATGAGGCCTTTGGGTATTTAACCTTACATGGGTTGATTTCTTATACAAGTAAAATTATGGCGGATTGTATGTTACACCAATAGGTACTTTGATTTACTCACAAATTGAAACTTTTTTCTGTGTTTTATATGCACAGATGAGTCAGACTTGAATCTCCGTTTCAATGAGCGTGGAATCAAGGCCTACCCTTTAACAGTTGACGGGTTTGCTTACATGTGGTCTGGCGTACGTGCAACATATGGTGTCAAATCAGGCAAAGTTGCTTATGAAGCAAAGGTAAATCATTGCTGTTTGTTTGTGATGTGATGTGTAATTAGTGATCCTCTCATGGCTAGAAGTGTAACTATACATAAAATCTGCACACGCTTAAGGTACCCGGCTTCCAGCAGTAAACATGTGTCTACAGTAGACACACCCACATTTCTTCATGTGTGTGAACTTCATATTGAGTATTGTGTTTTCTTTTTAACAGTAGAGTTGCAGTATTTGCATCTGTAGACCAGCACAATACACATAACATACTGTGGTAGTATGTATGCGATATATACTTGCACTGCCTACTGTTGCAGATAGACTCAAAGTTTTGCAAGCAAAGTCATATCTCGGAGTAGCTGCAGATAAGAAGCACCTCCTGCATGAAGCCCTAGGTAGAGCTAAGGGTCACAGACTGAAAAGAGGAAAGTCTTGAATGGCACAGTTGGACATGTGTGTGCAGGCTTAATAAATTTGGCGAGGAGATGAGTGGGTCAAGGTGTCTGAGCAAGTTGCAGACTTATGTAGGCTTCTAATCACTTTAGGTCGTGAGTGCAGTGACTGGCCAGTTGGTGCTGCAAAATCACAAGTTCAACAAAATGATTCATGACAATACCTGCCCAGGTGATGTGATTATCTATACAAATGGTTCTGTGTAAGAGGCAGACAAAGTGCATAGGTGTTTAAAGCAAAAGCGAATAGATGTCACCTGGGGCAACAAAGCCGTTCATATGATATCTTAACTTCTAGTTTGAGAATGGAGATAGAGGCGGTCACTCCTGCCTTCCACTGGCTTAAGAATTAACTGTACTCAAATGCCAAGATTGTAACTGACTCCAAGAGCATGTTGGTCACTCTCAATACCCTGTCAAAAAACCCCCCAAAAAGGTTTGTGCAGATCATTGCACGGGATTGAACCCCAGGGATTCGCATTAGAAAAGGATTTCCACCGACAACCTTTAACCCCTTAAATGAATTTGTCTTTTGTAAAACATTGTTTTTCAGTACATTTTTTTATGATTTTTCAGATTTTCTTTGAGTCAGATTTAAAAACAGTGACTGCTATCTGGGATTCTTTTTTTTTTTGTGATAAAAGGGAATGGGTTTTTTTTTTTATTTTATGTTTTGATAGTAAATGGGGAGTGAAAAAAAAAAAAATTGTGTAATAAAAAATTTTTAAAGTCGTAAATTTTTGAAAATTTTTTTTTTAAAAAGAAACCTTGCCTGTTTTTAAATGGTTTTTATTCCAAAAGCA
>CAJHNH020000966.1:135000-211901 GCA_905116865.2 Candidula unifasciata | reverse complement strand
CGCCTAAAGGCGTGGAAAAGGGTCCTTCTCTTTTATTTTATTTTTTAATCGATCAATGGTACATGATGAGTATTTTATGTGCTTGACGGGAGATGTTAAGTGTAGCTCATTTGTGAAACATGAGGGTTGTGGTGAATCGTACTAGTACACCACAGATAAGTCATAAATGTGCACTTCATTATTACTCCACGCGAACTTTGTACCAGAGAGCATTTTTTTAACCTCCCATTTCTAACAACTTTTATTTTGAATAAATTTACCCACGGGAAATGCTTCAAAAGAATTGCACGCTTCTGTTTAATTAAACAATGAAATTTTGAACCAAGTCGCGTGTGGTATTTAAATCTAATCAGGGTGCCTTTGAAAATTACTCCACTCACCACGCGTCCCTAAGGTTGCAGACTTCTACTCTGGATATCATATAAAGATTAGTTATTAGTAAGGGTTATCATCACAGCACTCCGGACAGATCCACAGGTGCTCCGATCTCCCCCTTCAATAATTCCACAAGTGGCTATTTCTTTCAGCTCCAGGCTGCATCCCCATGTCCATCAGCCTAGACAGGGATAGGTAGTCATGCCCTTTGGCGTGCTTGTCGTCACGGTAAGTGGTGCGCATGATATTGATAACATCGCTTCTGTCCTGTACTGGACCAGCCATAGCAACCGCAGTGTCAGTACGATAGTCTGCATGCTTGCTCCCTTAAACACCTACATGCCCTACCACAAATATGAAGGCTAGAGCAGCCATTCCTGAAGTGCTTAGTGTTGCAATCCATTTTTGCTTGATAAAACCAGCTTGGATTTTTTATGCATATTAATCAAGTCACTAAGTATGCACACGTGTGTGAACTCTTGAGTACCAAGCCATGCAAATGCCATTGCTACAGCCATAGTTTCCATTGTAAGGCTACTCATGTAACAGCATACGTGCCATTTATCTCCTTGTTAGTTTTCCCCTTTGAGTTTATTGAGAATGCCCATGTCCTTCACTTGCTCCTAATTGCTGACCTATCTGTGTAAACTATAGCATCAACTTCATCTGTGTTTTCGCCAACTAGTGTTCTGCCTAAAGTGTCCACAATGCCAGGAATCTGCTCTCTACAGCTTCCATCAAGCGTGATATGACTGTAATGTTAATATTTGGAGCAGGAGGCATGGGTATCCATTCAATTACAAAATGAATGTCAGTAAGGCAGAAAACATGTTTGATGGCCTCCTCAGCCCGACCCAACCCGGATTTGCCTCGTTTGTCTATTCTTTTTTCTTGAATAATTCCTCATGAAATGGGTGTTGGGGATTTGACTTCACTTTGAGGAGAGCAACGGCTCTGGACAGCTTGATTCGTTTTTTTTTTCATTGTGGGGAAATCCAAGAGGTATCGCATGGATTTACAGGAAGTGTCTCTAGTACATTCAAGTATGATTCGCATTCCTAGTTTTTTAAATTTTTTTTCCAGTCTGTTCATCTGGGTGGTGCTGGGTGTCATTGTGACCCAAGCATATTCAGTGGTGGAGCTTATATAAAGATTGTATAATCATATGCAGATTGTGACACCTAAATGAACTTTGAACCGGTATCCGGCTTTCCACCAGATTTATGGAATATCGATCCAAAGCCGTTTACCTTTCATAAAGTAGTTGATTTTTTTCTCTTATCTTGTAAGTGAATGACAACGACCGCGTTGTGTACAGGCATGAAGCAGCCAAACATGGCAAAATCGATTTGTTAAAATCTAGACATGCTTGTCTCGGCATGTAACTTTTTTTGTTATTGAAAACTTGCTCAATACCTTCTTCTTCTTCTCCACTTCCTCTTTTACCGCTGTGGGTGTCGAGGGAGATATAAGGTTCTGTTTCTAGCTCTTCTAGCTGCCTCGACCATAGGCACATCGTGCTGTTGTAGAGTTTCTCTGATGTTATCCTTCCATCTTGTTCTTGGTCTACCCCGTGCTCTACGTCCTTCTTCTCTTTCCATGTATGCTTTGTATGGTATGGTGTCACAAGGCATTCTCTCTAAGTGGGCAAACCATCTCACTTGCTGTCTTTGTATGTAATCCAGAATTGGTTCTGTGCCGACTTGTTCTCTTATGATCTCATTCCTGATCTTATCTCTTATGGTCACTCCTACAGCCCTTCTCAGACATCTCATTTCCGTGGTTACTAATTTTCTTTTATGGTTTGTTGTGAGTGACCATGTCTGGCACTGGTAGCACAGAGTTGGAATAAATATGCTTTGAATAAGATGTCTCTTTGTGCTGATTGGGATTGTCTTATGCTGTAAGAGGGGGGCTAGCTGTCCCAATACTTGGTTTGCTTTACTGTATCTAATATCAATTTCTTTATCCAATTTCCCATCTTCGGTAAATGTAGTTCCCAGATATTATAACTCAGATGCCTGTTTAATGCCTTTGTATTCTATTGCTATGTTTAGATCTGTCTTCTTTTTTCCTATTGACATTACTTCTGTCTTTTCAGTGTTGATTCTCATATTATTTGTTTTACATTCCTTATTCATGGATGTTAGATGTTGTTGCAATTTCATGGCTGTATCTGCTATCAAGGCCTGGTCATCTGCAAAGAGTAATTCGTTGATCTTACTAAGATCTTTATTTATGGGCTTGGCATTCTTGCATATACTGTCGATGTAGGTGATAAACAGCAGTGGTGATAAGACACACCCCGTCTTACTCCAGATGTCACTGTGAAAGGATGAGATGTTCCCTGATTTATTCTAACTACACTTCTACAATCCCTGTATAAACTTTTGCACACTTCGATGAGGTGTTCGCTTATTCCATATCTTGCCATTATTTTCCATAATAATTGTCTGTCGACTCTGTCAAATGCCTTCTCCTGGTCTACGAATGCCACAAATAAGTTCTTATTGTATTCAATGTTCTTTTCTATTAACTGTTTAAGTGTGAAGATTGCATCTGTGCAGCTTCAATTTCTCCTAAATCCCATCTGTTCTTCTGCCAGCTGTGGTTCTATCACTGGTCTCAGTCTTGTTTCTATTATCTTGGCATACATTTTGCCAACATGGCTTAAAATAAAGATGCCTCGATATTGACCGCATTCTCGTTTGCTTCCTTTGTTCTTCCACAATGGTATAACTATTGCATGTTGCCAATCAATAGGGGCCGTTTGTTGTACCCATACTGCATTGAATATTCTGTGCTCAATACCACGTAACACGATACATTAATTGTGTTCTATTTATATGGTTCCTAAATTTTCTGGCCAGATACAATCTCAAACACTAAACTACTTCAAGTCACAAACCATGAAACTTTAGACAATATGATAACCAAGAGAAGATGGAAATGGCTTGGCCACGATACGAGAATGAATCCTGATATACCTGCCAAAACAGCTCTCACGTGGACACCAGAGGGAAAGAGAAAACAGGGGCGCCCAAAAGCAACATGGAGAAGAACGGTGGAAAGTGACCTGAGTGCGGCATCTTTGACATGGAAAACTGCACTGAAGATTGCACAGGACAGGAAAGCATGGAAAGCCCTCTCTGAAGTCTCATGTGCCACTAGGCACAACGAGAACTGATTTATATGGTTCACATTTCTTTACTATTTCTATTCAGTGGTTCTGTTGTATTAACGGTCTGCAAGATGTGGACTGTGCCTGGCTCTGCATCCAGCAGGGTTGGGGTCGGCTAGCTTCTCTTAGGAGAGGTGAAAAGTGAAAATTAGTAGCCTGCCGATGACCCACAGTACACATAAGTCAACCTCTCCCCCCAGTGGTGCAGACCGGGAAACTGTGGCCGTGAGGCCACAGGCGAACGAGGCTCTGGCTCGCCAGATGGGATGGGGTCCATCTGGTCAGATTTTCCCTTAAACTGCGACTGGCCTAGCAAGCCGGCAGTGGATTTTTTATTGCTACGAAAATCAGAAAGGAGATAAATAAACGGATAGCCCCAAACGGAAAATGGACTGGAAACGTTAAAGGACGACGAGACAGAAAAACGACTTACATAGGCACATGGAACATATGTGGTATTGACAACAAAGAGCCACAAATAGTGGATTTCATGAAAAGAAAAAATATACACGTCATGGGTCTTGCGGATACAAGAAAGAAAGGATATAATACAAAAGAAATACATGAAAATTATGTTTTCTTATGGAGCGGAGTACCCACTAAAGATAGGGCAAAACATGGTGTCGGATTTATACTTCATCCCGAGACAGCAAAATTAATAACAGGAACAGAATTCATATCAGAAAGAATTATTTTAATCAAGTTGACAGAAGGAAGTAAAACTACAACGATTATTCAGATATATGCACCTTGCAATGACAGTTATTCAGAAGAAGAAAAAGAAGACTTTTACGAGAGACTTACGGACACCATCAACAATGTTAAAGAGAAAGAGGACATCATAGTAATGGGAGATTTTAATGGTAGGGTAGGTAAAAGAAGATCACCATGGGAGAGATACCTTGGCCCATTTAGCGACACAACCACAGATTGCAATAGAAATGGAGAACACCTGCTAAACTTGTGTGCTGAACAAGATCTCTACATTACCAAAACATTCTACCAACATCGCCAAAGTCAGGTTAAAACGTGGTACAAGTGGAACAACTTAGATCAAGCGTCACAAATTGATTGTATACTAGTCAGACAACGGCAGAAGAGGAAGGTAAGAGACTCAAAAGCTGTCCCAAATGCGGGACTGGATTCAGACCATCGCCCAGTAGTTATGAACATATGCAACTCAAGTAGAAACAGTCTACATAAACAGAAACGTGAAGAAATCATCAACACTAAGAAATTAGAGGAAGAGAATATCAAACATGAATTTGAACTAGAAATAACAAAGGCTTTTGCAGATATTGCCAAGGAACCAGTAAGAATTGAAGAAGAATGGGATTATTATAAATCAACCATCACGAAGATATTAAAAGACAAGTGTGGTACCAGAAAGACGGGCAAAGGCAAGAAAAAGGGTACCGCTTGGTGGAATGAAGAAGTCAAAGAAGCAGTGTCAAATAAAAGAAGATGTTTCAAATATGGTTAAAAACAAAGACGAAAAGGATTACATTAGGTACAGACTAACTCGAAGAGACACCAAGAGAACAATAAAGAAATCCAAAGAGGAATCATGGAAAAAGTATGGTGAACACCTAACACAGCTATGTACAGAATCATCAAGAGACTTTTATAAGAGTGTGAAAGCGATGCGATTAAGAGAAGAAAGCTTCAATCCAACATCAGTCATAAATGATAAAAATGGAAAACCATTATTCAGCCAAAAAGAAATTAAAAAAAGATGGGAGGAATATTTTAAAGAACTTTTGAACCCGTCGGGAATACATGAAACAGCAGAATTCCATTCAAGGGCTCCAGATCATCTAGAACCACATATCCTGCGGGATGAAGTAGAGAAAGTTATCAAAACAAGTAAAAGACACAAAGCAGCTGGTATCGACGGAATAACAACAGAAGTCATCCAGGCTGGAGGGGACACTATGATCACCTGGCTGGAGAGAATTTTCAATAGAGCATGGGCAGAGAGAAAGGTACCAGTGGATTGGCAAAGATCAGTTGTAGTACCTATCTGGAAGAAAAAAGGAAACAAGAGAGAATGTGGAACTTATAGAGGAGTATCTTTACTAAGTCATGTGGGGAAAATGTATGCAAAGATCTTAGAAGGTAGGATAAGAGCAAAGGTTGAACCTCTACTGAGTAAAGCACAATTCGGTTTCAGGAAAGGGCGAGGTTGCACTGATGCCATATTTGCACTAAGACAAGTCTGTGAAAAGACACTCGAATACGATAAAGAGCTGAACGTGGTCTTTGTAGATCAAGAGAAGGCATTCGACCGTGTAGACAGAGATGTGCTGTGGAGAATTCTTGACGATTACGGAGTGCAGGGTCAATTATTAGACAACATCAGAGCCCTCTATGAAAAAAGTGAAAGTGCAGTAAGAACATCTAGTGGTCTTTCTGAATGGTTCAAAGTCACAACTGGTGTCAGACAAGGATGTGTACTGTCACCATTACTTTTCATAACATACATGGATAAGATCACTGTAGAAGCAAACCCAGACGTGTATGCTATAAACGAATTACTTTTTTGCTGATGATCAAAGCATACTGTATCAAAATGAATATGATCTACAGGAACATCTGACTACTCTCAACAACAGCTGTTTACAACATAATATGAGAATCAGTACAGAAAAAACAGAAGTTATGAAGATCAGCAGAACACACAGGCCACTGAATATAAATGTTGGAAGTGCCAAAATCAAGCAAACCAAAGAGTTCAAATACTTGGGCAGTATATTTACAGAGGATGGAAGAATGGACAGAGAGATAGAAACAAGAATACAGAAAGCAAATGCTGTCACATACCAACTATCACCTCTGCTTAAACATCCAGATATAACCATGAAGACCAAAAGACAATTGATAAACACCATCTTCATTCCAACACTCTGCTACCAGTGCCAGACATGGACAATCAACAAGACCCATGAAAGAAAAATAGAAGCCTGTGAAATGAAATGTCTAAGAAAAGCAGCGAATAAGACCAGACTAGACAGGATAAAGAATATAGACATTAGAAACACTGTCAAAACTACACCATGTTTAGACTACATAGAACATCAAAAAATGAAATGGTTTGGACATCTAACCAGGATGAAAAATGATCAAATAACATCACAAATTTTCAACCAAAGAAGCTCAGGATATAAGGCAAGAGGAAGAGCAAGGAAACGGTGGATTGACGGGGTCTCCGAAACCTGCCAAAAGCATGGCCTCAGAACATCAGATGCTGCCCGCCTTGCTTATGACAGGAACTTGCATCTCCCCACAACGCTTAGCGGCATACGTGGAAGGAAAAAGTAAAGTAAAGTAAGTAAGTTGTATTAACTCATTCAGTTTAAATTATTTCTGTAATTACTTTTGACCCAAAGTGTAAATTTTCTATGTTATGATCTACTAGACAAAACAATTTGTATCTAAAGCTAAGAACAAAAAACTTCAGGATATACAGTGTTAAATTAAGATCTGTCTGGGAGTGAAGAAATAAAATTTAGGAAATTAAAAACAAAATTGAAGTATCGTTGTTGTGTAACTACACTCCTTCTTCTTCTTAGCGTTCGCCAGCTGTAAACTCCAGCACAATTTTCTGGTTGTTCGTTAACTTCTGGACTTTGGTCTTGTTCCAGAACTGGAGTGCTGTCTACACATTCGTTTTACAGATCTGGCTTATTTATGTGCAGATTGTTGGTTTGTTATCTGACTTCGAAGAAAACTTCCTTAAAAAGTCGCCTTTTACGAAATAATTGTCAGGGGTAGTGTTTTTAACCCCCCCCCCCCCCCCACCACCACCACTTTCCCCAAAAGTGGAGCTCCGAAATCCACACGTGTTGAAAATAAACTTTTTTACGTCATCTCGGTGCGAAGTGGCTAGATGGCTTGCATATTGGTCCTGTGGTTAAAAGACTGAGTACAACATTCCACGGATTCGCTTGGCTTCCTAACATCCTCTTTGCGTTTGTCGTATGTTCTCTAGTTCGATCAATCAGTCTGTCTCCTCCGGGCTGCTACTTAAATGTTTACCATACCGCCATGATATCTCAGTCTTGACAGTTTCCCATAAGACAGATCCCAGATACCCCATTGCACATTCAAAGAAGTTATAATTATTCACCCGTAAAATGCTACACCCGCCTGATGTAACCTGCAGTCAATAGCGGCTAAGTACAGTTCTGCAGGTTTACAGCTTTCAATGTATGGTGTCTAGTGCTGCACTTTTATAACTTTTCGTAGTGATGACACACTTTTCAAACGAATTTAACAAGTAATTCCGTCTACTGGCAAATCAGAGGTTAAAGTAACAGCTTATTGAAAGAGATGCTGACTCTACATCAATTACGTTCGTGTGACATATATTTACACTGAAGCCGACACACTAATGTGTAACGACACAGTCTGGAAAGTTCTGTTCTAGTGTGTTCTCAGACCTGTGGTGATATACCAATTAAGTGCACTTGTCCGACGCGCAGGGAGGGATTTGACTACGAATATTTGTAAAATTTTACAGCTCTGGAGAATAAAACCAGAACCGCACAACTAGCAATAAACACCTGGTGACGCAAAGTGCCACTATTCGGATGAGACCCCCCCCCCTCCCCCGGTGCAAGTCCCAGAAACCCAGTTCAACCTTTAGGTTATATTAGGACCCTCGACTACAGCCGGGGTGGAGCTTAAAAATCACCCCCCCCCCCCCCCCCCCCCAAGAAACAATAATTGCAACTTTTATTGTGACGATACACTATATAACATATCTTCACTTAGCATCGTATGTATTAAAAGCAACATGCTAGGCAGCAAATCTTTTGATTACAAAAAAAAAAAAGTTAGTTGCGTATCCTTTACAGGACTTTACTAAACAAAGCCCAGGATTTTTGTCTGTTGTGGATTTTTCAGGCAAATTTACGTCCAGTAGTTTGCCATTGCTTCTGGACGGTCAGCTTCTTGATACCACTGTCGAAACCAACGCAAGGCCTGAAGCTGGGATCGAACCCTGCACCCCGGAATTACGAAGCTCGTTCGCAACGCCTAAGCCGCAGACACTGTTATTCTGAGTTTCGAAAATCCAAAAAAAAAAAAAAGGGTTTATATGGGGTTAATATCTGATTTTGCACTCTTTATTATTTCTTTTAATGAACATTAAATGACTCAATCTTTTCATTATTCGTATATTCCATGGTTTTCTGAGATTAGCTGACGTAATTTAGATAAGAAGGGAGATTAGTGCTTGATGAGTTTGACAGACTCGTCAAGTCTAAATCTAAGGATACCGCAGGCACAGCAGTAGCAGGATTATATTTTTGATTAGGTTAGTTGTGTATCCATTACAGGACGTTGCAGAACCAATCCCAGCAGCTCCTGGCTGTTGTGTGGTTTCTCTGTGCAAATTTACTTTTAGTAGTTTGCCTTTTCTTCCTGGACGGTCGACCCCCTGATACCACTGTCGAAACCAACGCAAGGCGCATGACCCGCAGCTGGGCTTGAGCCCGGCAACCCGGCATTACGAAGCGTTCGCATCGATTTAGCCACAGAGCCGACATATATTTCGGTAGCGAGTACAATTATCTCTTGCCTCATAAAACTGTTGACAGACAACGTTGACGCTATTTGGGTTATTGCAAAACAAGAGAACTGACTGCCCTCATTCAATAGTGACATGGGCTAGAGTCACAACATTCTGTAGTCTGTAGTGTATAAATATCTAGAGACGGCCTTGACTAGAATCATGTCTGGGGAACTGAAGGACAATGGTACATCGGTATAAGTTTCTTCTTTATTCTTTTGTCGTCTCACTGTTTCCATGTTGTAACCCAGTGTCGAGGTTTTCTCTATCTGTCTTGCGCTTCTCGCGTGGCTTGAGTGATGGATTTGTTCAACCTTTTGCAGGTTTCATCTATACCATTTATCCATATCTTTCTTGGTCTTCCTCTCGCATTTCTCCCAGGTTTTCTACTGTAAACATTCTCATATGCAGTCTGGTTTGGCTGCATTCTCACTAGATGGCCGAACCATTTCATTCTTTGTCTGTCAATATAATCCAGACATGGTCTTATTCCAACTTTCGCTCTAATCAACATCATTACACACGGGTAGTAACCCATTAGTGCTCCGTTCTACTTCTAACTCAAGTCTGAGTCCGAAGTATCCCAGCGCAGTGCACAGGCTTCGTAATACCGGCGAGGATCCTGAAATATTTTAGGTAGATTTTCAATTCCAAATTTTGCCCGGGTAGCGCCGTTGAGCGACTATTTTCGATTTTCAACTGCCAAGGGATTTTTTTAAACGTGCGCAACAATACACACGGGCGTCCGTTCTTACTACCCAGAGACGGGGGGGGGGTGGGAATTACTAGAAATCCACGTGAACAGATAAATCCCAGCATTCACCAGAGGATTTAACCTAGGACATTTAACACTCGAGGCGGACATCATACCCCGAGTCCACGAAGCCTCCTCACAGTAACTTAAGTAAACTGAGTAAGGGAAACTTCTAAACATCAGTTAAATCCTCTGCTCTGCGACCGGATGACGAACTCCTTGTGGTCTGGGTTCACGCCCGGGGGTAGGCAGAAAAGCCACATTTCTCCCAGATTTAAGGTATCTATCATGGAATCAAGGCCGAAGAGTTGCGATATCCATAGTACCGAGCCAAAGGGTATACAACACATCGATTTGTGGATACTAAAAGAAAAAGTGACTGGATGTATTTTGAAACGCACTTTACTCCCTCGCCTTGCGTTGGTTTCGACAGTTGTGTCAAGAAAGCCGACCGTCCAGCAGCAATGGCGAACTACTGGACGTACATTTGCCTAGAAAAACCGCACAACAGCCATAAAGTGCTGGGGTTGGTTCTGCAACGTCATGTAAAGGACCCGCAACTAACCTATACTCCCGCATTCCGCGCAATCCTTTCGATACCAGGGATAGGATCCAGTCCAAGACCCCTAGGGTCCAACAACGTTCGTCTTATGATTTCTTTTGGACGTCATCGTTTACTTAGTCCTTTTGTTTCCCATTGCAGTGATTCTCTGTCCGTTTCTTCTCACTGTCAAAAATACCCCATCTTCATGCCTACAGTGAGAGTATAAAGTAAAGGACCCTTTTCCAAGCCTATTCGGTCCATAGACCTATATTTTATAGACCAGTCGGCAAGTGGTCAATATAAAGTCGGCTACCTTTTACTTCACAGGGCTGAACCTGGCACCGATTGAAGGCTATGTCGACCTGGGAACCAAAGTCATTTTTGAAATTAAAAAGTCCAGCTTCACCTGGACCCAAACCAACGACCGTTCGGTGCTTGTTTCTTCTTCTTCTTCACTTCCTCTTTTACCGCTGTGGGTGTCGAGGGACATATAAGGTTCTGTTTCTAGCTCTTCTGGCTGCCTCGACCATAGGCACATCGTGCTGTTGTAGAGTTTCTCTGATGTTATCCTTCCATAATGTTCTTGGTCTACCCCGTGCTCTACGTCCTTCTTCTCTTTCCATGTATGCTTTGTATGGTATGGTGTCACAAGGCATTCTCTCCAAGTGGGCAAACCATTTCACTTGCTGTCTTTGTATGTAATCCAGAATTGGTTCTGTGCCGACTTGTTCTCATAGGATCTCATTCCTGATCTTATCTCTTATGGTCACTCCTACAGCCCTTCTCAGACATCTCATTTCCGAGGTTACTAATTTTCTTTAATGGTTTGTTGTGAGTGACCATGTCTGGCACTGATAGCACAGAGTTGGAATAAATATGCTTCGAATAAGATGTCTCTTTGTGCTGATTGGGATTGTCTTGTGCTTGTTTAACAGCTATAAATACCTCTCTATTATAGCTATAAATACCTCTCTATTATAGCTATAAATACCTCTCTATTATAGCTATAAATACCTCTCTATTATAGCTATAAATACCTCTCTATTATAGCTATAAATACCTCTCTATTACAGCTATAAATACCTCTCTATAATACCTCTAAATACTATCGATAAATACCTTTCAAGCTATAAATACATCTCAATAATACTACAAATACATATCAAGCTATAAATACCTGTCTATAATAGCTATAAATACCTCTCTATAATAGCTATAAATACTTCTCTATAATAGTTATAAATACCTCTATATAATAGCTATAAAAACTTCTCTATAATAGCTATAAATACCTCTCTATAATAGCTATAAATACATCTCTATAATAGCTATAAATACCTCTCTATAATAGCTATAAATACTTCTCTATAATAGCTATAAATACTTCTCTATAATAGCTATAAATATCTCTCTATAATAGCTATAAATACCTCTCTATAGCTATAAATACCTCACTATAATAGCTATAAATACCTCTCTATAATAGCTATAAAGACCTCTCTATAATAGCTATAAATACCTCTCTATAATAGCAATAAATGATATCAATAAATACCTTTCAAGCTATGAATACATCTCTATAATACTACAAATACCTATCTAGCTATAAATACATCTATTTAATAGCTATAATTACTATCGATAAATACATCTCTATAATAGCTAGAAATACCCATCTAGCTATAAATACATCTATATAATAGCAGTAATTACTTTTGAAAAATACCTAGCCAGCTATAATTACATCTCTATAATAGCTACAAATACCTATCTAGTTATAAATACATCTCTATAGTAGTTGTAAATACTTATCTATATTAGCTACAAATACCCATCTAGTTATAAATACATCTCTATAGTAGTTGTAAATACTTATCTATATTAGCTACAAATACCTATCTAGTTATAAATACATCCCTATAGTAGTTGTAAATACTTATCTATATTAGCTACAAATACCTATCTAGTTATAAATACATCTCTATAGTAGTTGTAAATACTTATCTATATTAGCTACAAATACCTATCTAGTTAGAAATACATCTCTATAGTAGCTGTAAATACTTATCTATAATAGCTATAAATACCTATCTCTTCTTACATTGACATGGCGCATTTTCTAGCCATTGATGTTTCTGTGTATTATTTCAGTCAATTATCTTGTAGACTACTCTCTCCTCCATTGGCCACACTTCAAGTGTACTACTTGACCTTACCACACTAGACAGAGTGGTCCTACCGTCGTGCCAAAGTCCGTTTGATGGAAGATAATGTCATGTTAACCAAAGGTTTTAGTGGTGTTTCCTCATACTTGTTCAGTAATGAAATCACTTAGATTAGATAAGTCCCGTCGCTTAACGAGAATTCTCAATCAATTAAGTTGGCCAGTGGGGGATGCAGAATCAGCAGTTCAACAAATGATTCATGACAATTTCCACCTGGGTGGTGATCTGTACAGATGGCTCTGTGTTGAGAGGCAGACGAGGTTCATTGGGGTTTATAGCAAAGGCGAACTGATGTCGCTTGGAGCAGCAAAGATATAACACACCATCTAGTTTCAGAATGGAGATGGAGGTAGTCACTGCAGTTTTCCGCTGTCTTGAGAACCAGTTGTACATACACTCCTTAATTGTAAGTGACTCACAGAGCATGCTGAGAAAAGGTGGAGACATGTATGCTCCGTGCAGAGAGGCAAGAATCGCTTCAAAGTTCTTGGGTGGTTCAAGTCGTTTAGATATCTTATATTAGCTAGTTAGTTGGGTTATCATAATTGCACTCCGGACATGTCCATAGGTGCTCAGATCCTTCCCTCATTATGAACCCCAAAGTCCGATGGCTAAAATTACCACTTCTATGTTGATTAACAAGTCCTCTGGTGTGTCTAGTGTGCGTCTCGTTTTTTGCAATGCCGATCTTAATTCCCAAGTCTGTCATTCTGGTGAGTGATGTGGATTCACTGCCCCCAAAGTTCTCTAACCTTCCCATTTCTCTGAGGGCATTAATAATATCAGCATGATCCATAGGCTGACCGTGGGTAGTGATAGTGGATCTAGCCAACCTATCCTTATATCTAGATATCTTATTTAGCCTATGCTAGTGTGTTGCGAAATAAAGATGCACATAGACTGGCTGACAGATCTAAACATAGCAATAGAGTGCAAAGGCATTAAACAGGCATCTGAGTTTAAATATATGGGAACTACATTTACAGAAGATGGGAAATTGGATAATGAAATTAACATTAGATGCAGTAAAGCAAACCAAGTATTGGGACAGCTAGCGCCCCTCTTACAGCATCAGACAATCCAAATCAGCACAAAGAGACATCTTATTCAAAGCATATTTATTCCAACTCTGTGCTACCAGTGGCAGACATGGTCACTCACAACAAACCATAACAGAAAATTAGTAACCATGGAAATGAGATGTCTGAGAAGGGCTGTGGGAGTGACCATAAGAGATAAGATCAGGAATGAGATCATAAGAGAAAAAGTCGGCACACAACCAATTCTAAACTACATACAAAAACAGCAAGTGAAATGGTTTGCCCACTTAGAGAGAATGCCTTGTGACACCATACCATACAAAGCATACATAGAAAAAGAAGAAGGACGTAGAGCAAGAGGTAGACCAAGAACCAAACTCTACAACAGCACGAGGTGCCTATGGTCGAGGCGGCCAGAAGAGCTGGAAACAGAACCTTATATCTCCCTCGACACCCACAGCGGTCAAAGAGGAAGTGAAGAAGAAGAAGAAGATAGACTGGCTGGTTGTGCATCACTTGATGGTGTGACCTGATACATGTCAAGCTGGATGTTGTAAGGGTACTTTGGCTGCAAGTGAACAGTACTGACTCACAAATAGACCACCGCAGACTCCGGAAAATGATGGTGTGAAAATGACCAGTGGATCTGGGCGAGGTTCAGTGCTCAAGAGCAAGGAGACATGGATAGGCAAGCAAGCTGGTACCAATGGAATGCTGCTTGCCGCTGAAGATCGGGATGGAAAGCCTGTGATAAATGTCCCTAGTCCTGCGACGTCGATTCTTAATTCAACATTTAATTTATTGTCGTTTCCACAATGGAGTTTAGTTGCAGCGGATTTTCCGACACCCTCTTTTTTCTAACCAAGTTTGCAACATTCTATTGGACTATAATGTGTCTGCCTCTTAATATCTCGACACTGTTTTCCTTTTATATTAACCCACAGTTTATGTTTCTTCTTCTTTTGACTCACTTGCTATGAACTCCAGCAAAATGTATTGGCTGTGTTATCAGTGGCTATACTTTGGTCTTGTTACATGAAATTGATTTGAGTATTGCATACACATCCATTTAACACGCGGACTACTTGTGTGTAGAATGGTTTCTTGCTCTCAGCCAGATGTGCCATGACTTCAAGGAACTTTTCATAGTCTTTAAAGAAAGAGTCCGAAGAAGCTCAGCACAGTGCATAGGCTCTGAAGCACCGGCCAGGATCCTGAAATACTTTGGGCAGATTTTTAACAACAAATTTCTGCCCTGGCAGCACAGTAAGGCTACTCTTTACGATTTTCAACTGTCGAGGTTTTTTTTTTTACGTACGCAGCAATGCACACGGGCATCCGCTCTCACTCCCCAGAGACAAGGGGAATTACTAGAAATCCAAGTCCACGTAAAATCTTCCCAGCCCTTACCGCAGATCGCGGACACCATGCCTCGAGACCACGCAGCCCCTATGAAAAGTAGAATAAATGGAGTACATTGTGACGGTGCAAAAGTTTGAAAAGAAAAGACACAGCGGTAGAAGATGATGGGCAGTGTGACATTATGGCAAGGGAGGTGTTCATCTGTGTCAGAATTTATTGATGCTATACAAGATAGAGAAGTTTGTGGAAAGACATGACTACCATCGATTACGTAACCACATGTACACAAAATTCAAGACAGGCGTATCAGCCATGCGCACCAGACAGCAGAGCATGTACTCCAGGATTGCACTGAATTTGACACATTAAGGCAAACCTTTTAGCCGGAAAGAAAAAACAGTGGAACATACAACTCTATGGACCACTGAATGAACTAGCGACAATTACATTTATATAAGAGAAAAAATTGCTGATATAGACAACTATTTCAGGCGAATGGAAGAAGAAGAAGATGACCTACAATCACCACAGGGCATGGACTATGAGAGAATTGGAACTCAGCGCTGGAGATGGTGCGCTTATGGAAATGTGCCAAGTGCTGTGATTTGGGTTTTGCAACTAACTCTACTTTTGATACATATTACACGAGTCACCATGGCTAGTGCATTTGCGGCAAGACACTGGTCCGGGACGAAAAATGAGGACAGAACAGTCAAAGGTTAAAGTCGAGAGGATCGACTTTATTGCACCAGGTTTTATCCCATGTGACCCAATCTCGCTCCGCAGAACGGCTAGCCCCACAAACCCCAAAGCTCCAGTAGATCCCCAAGGGATCTCCAACAAAACTGCAATTGTGAACTGAAGGGCGCAGCCGTGGAACGAACCCACGACCTTCAGACTTCAGAAATGACTTGACCACTTTGCCACGGAGACCCCCCGGAAGGGAACTGAAATACCCCAACTCATGTTCACACCTGAAGGTCTAACCACATAGGGCTTTCCAGTTAGGTTTTGTGGTACGGTGTGTGGGAGCGAGGGGGAATTAGACTCACTTACTCCCATGCAGCAAATGTTGAATAATTAGGGCTGAGGGGAGGGGCTTCCTTCCAAGTCAGAGTGCATCTGCCTGAGGGGTGAGAAACCAACGGAACGCATTCACAAAAGCCAGAACTGTGAAGCAGATGAGCATGCAAAACTCCTGTTCTGTAGCACGGCTTAAGCCCAGTGGTGAAAGAATAACCAGAAATTCTCCCGCCAAGTTTTCACAAATGACTGAAAAAAAATCACACAAATGAAATGAAATTACTAGGCCACATTAAAAGACAAAACATGCTATTAAAAACCATACTGGAGGGATAGGTGGAGAGCAAGAGGTATACAACGATACAAGTGACAGAACAATATCAGAACAGCAGTCTGAGACAGAGCATGTTGGAGATCCATTGAAGCCAACTTTTATTATGGAGATGGCTCCTGAATGTGAACACACCAAAGCAGATGCCTCTTCTATACTGTAAATGTAACAAGTAGACCACAAAAGACCTTAAATTCTGAGGATTTAGAGCCTAATGGCCAGCACAGTTTAGAGAAGCTGAACATTTTTTACGCCTGACAGAAACATATTTCCAACCTATTATTGAGCAGTCAGACCTAGATATTTAAAAAAAAAAAACGACTACAGCTATCGACCTGCTTGGTTAGCTGCTTCTTGAAATCATCACCACCAATCAGCATGTCTGTACGGAATGCCACTTCCATCATGGCAGACCTGAAAGTCTCTCTTTTTTCTAGCCAAGCCTCCAGCCCTATGTGCTTTCATAGCCAATGCCAATCTTAGGGTATCTGCAGAGACAGACCACCCTTTGCACGAAGCTCTGGGTGCAGTTAAGGGTCAGTGGCTGATAAGAGGAAAGTTACGGATGGCTCAGGCAGAAGACATAAGACAGGTCTGCATCCTTGAGAACATTTGGCGAGGAGAGGAGTGGGTCAAAGTGCCACCTGAACAGTCTACACTTAGCCGGAAATGCAGAGACTGGCCAGCAGGTGCCACAGAGGTGGAAATTCATCAATTAATTCAAGATAATGCTCGGTCAAAAGATTTGATCATTTACATAGATGGTTCAGTGTTAAGGCAAAAGAAGTGCTTGGAGTTTCTTAGCAAAGGTTAATGGTCGACGTTTGGTGCAGGAGAGCCTAGTATTGGATACCACAACATCCAGCTTAAGAATGGAGGTGGAGGCGGTCACTGCAGCTTTCCGCTGGCTAGAGAACACAACACACACACACACTGTGATTGTAACTGACTCAGAAAACATGCTGAAGAAGATCGAGACAAGCATGCTTTGTACAGAGTGGCGTGCCCCACTGCGGAAGACACGGGCGAGGAGTAGTGTCTGGATTTTTTCACCAGGGTACGCGGGTGTGTTGGGAAATGAACAGGCGGACAGACTGGCTGGCTCTGCACAGCTTAGTGGAATATCGATGCATGTGGGAGAGCGTGTACAGTCCAGAGGAGCAGATGGATCACCACAGTCTGGTGAGATTGATGCAGGGGGGAGTGACGAGAGATTCTGGCAGATGCTCGAGGCTCAGAGGAAAGGTAAGACTGACGTTTAATCAAAATGCTATTGGCACCATTAGTATCGGAACTCTTCACTGGCTGCTGAAGATGGGGACGGAGTGCATATGGGAACGCCCAAGTGCTGTGATGTCGGTTCTTGAATCAAATCAAATCATAGACAATGTATCTTCAATGTCTTGTATCCACATTCGTAGATGTCTCCCTCTGCCTCTTTTTTCTGAAAACTGTACCTTCCATCATGGCTCTCTCAGGGCCACCACCATGTTTAACATGACCCAAATACCCCAACCTTTGGGAAAGAATGCCTTTTATTGAGCCCTTCTTGACATAGGCAACAGAAATAACTAATTCAAAGTCAACACACCCAAAGGCAGCAATGTTTCAAAATGTTATTCATTTAACAGGTCAAATGACATTCATAATTTACATCTTAAGTAAACAACTGTAACATTTAAAAATAAAATAATGATTTTAAAAAAAAAAAAAAAACACGACCATAATAACATAAAGTGAAACATGAGATTGAATCCCAACGAATGAAATCTTCATAAGGGAAGTAACTATGAAAACATTTAAAGTAGGTAACGTTTCCTTTAAAAGTAGGTTAATGATCCTTATCATGCAACTTACGTATCGGAATTATGGTTCTAGAACCATACTCTCACAGACAAATCAGCCGTGCACAGCTGATGTATTCAACATCAGTGAAAAGGTGCCGATTTCAACCTGCCAATAACACATCCAAGTTGTTTGTTTTTTTTTTTTTACAGTAACATTATAACATAATAAAATGCCCAAGGTCACACAACATAGTCCTATCCCTGCTCAGTCCAGCCATCTGGTTCCTTTGTAACAGTCCCCAAAAAAAACCTCACGGCTGAATGGGGCTTATCGGAGTTTGTACTTGTAGGATTCTCATCTTTGTGGTGTTAATCCAGTGGTCTGCAATCTTGAAGGGTATCTACTGCCAGACAGAGACTAATAACAATAAATAAATTTATGTTAAAATTTATGTCTGTTGTGAAACCAGAATGGGCACCCAGACATTATCCAAATTCTACCACAATGACACTATCCCCCCCCCCGAAACATTTTGTTTTTGAAAGTTTGGCCGCAATAGATCCATGTTCTGTCTTTTGTTCAGATACAATTTAATACCCTCTTTTTAGTTCACAACTGAAAGATACCATGTTCCTACACAAACAATTGTTTATTTAACATATTTTCTGTGCACAAATACATAAACACAATTTAATATCGATATTTTGTCGAATAATCCTTGGGCGACACTACGAGACCTCTGCCTTTCCTGGCTCCTCTGTAAACTGTTTCCACAATGTCTATAAACTCCTGCACATCCTCCATTGACCAGTTGATCTTGTTGTTGTTACCTGTTCCCAAATCAATCATGATGTGTTTGTTGCGATAGAAAAACATAATTGTGCACGGGTCGTACAATTCATACATCTTGTTAAAGTCTGGAACCTGCAGAAGTCAAATCAATAAAATCTATCAAAAGAATAACATGATTTTGTTTTAAAATGTAATAACCAACCATTTCTTCTTTCTACTTCGCATTCACTGGCTGTAAACTCTGGTAGACATTTCTGGTTGTTTGTCTACTTCTGGATTTGTGTCTTGACCCAGAAATAGGAAACTCTTGCATGCTTGCCAGAGAGGTAGTAGGTCTATTCTCAATTCCCCCCCTCCCTTCCCAAAAAATGACTTTGGCTTTCTGGTCGACCCAACCTTGAGTGACCATCAGGTACAGGCCTTGAAAGTAATGGCCATCGTGATGCTGAACATATCACCCACCAAGTGCCGATTGGTCTATAAAATACAGGTCTGGCCGTTTACGCTTGTAGGCGTGGAAAGGGGTCCTTTACTCTTTAAACTCGTAAGATATTCCCCAGTGTGTTTCCAGAGTCTGTAAAGAAAACAGAGAATAAAAAAACTAACCTACCATGCATGGCTTAAGAGATAACAAAAGACAATTGGGACAGTTTGGCATCAGGGCACAGAAGAGCATCAGAAATTTGTGTTTCTCACAGTCAAAGAGGCAGAAGGATGTAGGCAGACATCCCCACCAACACTACAAAGCCTGGACTATGAGAGGAATAATAAGAAGAAGTAATACAACAATAAAGGCTGTGTTCACCTCCAGCTGGCACTTTTCTGACAGTCTTATATTAAGCTGAAATCATAGCTAAGGGGAGTAGGAGATTAGCAATGGCAAAACCCGCTCACTTTAGGAAAAGTCTTCCACAGTTAGAGCTTTGGATTTTAGGATTTGTTTGTAAACCGCTTTTATTTAACATGCTTCATCTTTGACACTCAGCACTTAAACTACTTGCGACCATTTTCTTTATAATCTCTATAACCTTCCTGATTTTCCCTTTTCATGAAACATGGTCTATGGCATACTGTTCCGATCACAAGTAAAAAGAAAAGAACACCAATTGGCACTGTGGGTGATGTGGTCAAAATCAAGCCAGCCTGTTGCCATAAACCTACCTGTCTCATTCCTTTCCTGCCTGCAAACACTTTATTTTTGGTAGTAAAGGTTAATCTCAACATCTATCCATTTGTAATTCACCAAAGAAAATGTCCTCAGGGGATAGATTAATATACAGTAAAATTATTTACACTGAGACAGCAGATTAACGGGGCTCTGGATTGCCAAGTGGGATGAGATCCATCAGGTTAAATACTCCCATCAACTGTGACAGGTCTAGCCAGCTGGCACTGAATTAATTTTGCTCAAAGAAACAAGAAGAGAGATTTTTACCAACACAGTTTTACCACCAGTGCCAATGGTGGACATTAACAAGGGAACAAGGAAAAAGAAAAACTGAAACAAAAGATAAGAAATATCTATGATGAATCTTAAATGTAATTAAAAGAAACAAGGTCAGAAATGAAGATGTCAAGAAACAAGCTGGGACAAAACCAGTAATTGAGGCTAACAGATCAAATGGTTTAGACATGTGTTACAATTACCACCAGATAGTGCCCCGTCACTTAGACAAAATGGAAGCACAACTAGATGCTGACCATGCAAGCGATGGATAGATGAAATATCCCAAGCTGTAAATACTAACACCTGCAAGGCTCCCACCCAATGTTTTTTTAAAATCCTGAAACTGAAAAACCAGAACAGGACTAAGGAAGAAGAAGACAAGAAATAAGAATTCTTTACCTCTGTAATATCCACAAGATAGCAAACAGCAAAATTCTTCATCTTATCTGCACATTTGTACAGGGTCTCATCCATCACCATACAAGTGGGGTCCCAATCGTGGCCGAAACGTATAACTACCACTCTGTCTTCCTCTGACAGAATGGCCTGGTCGACCTGCCAGCCATTGTGCAAGTGCTGAAGCATGTAAGACATGGCTGATTTGTGGAGATGACTTTCACGGCAACAAGGCAACCCACTCGTAACAACGTCAGCGCTGCACAATTTTGTGTTAATTACTCACTGTCACTGCAAATAAAGAAAAATTACCCAATAAATCTGTTATCACACTACACTTAACACAAAATAATCAACAGTCACTTATACATTCTACTGATCCTACAGAAAGTTGTATTTATTGCCACTGCACAGAAAATGCCACCATTACCAACTGCTTAAAAATAACTACGTGTGAAATGCGATGTCTCCGGAGAGTCACCAACAATACACGAAGAGACAGTCACAAACGTCAGCATTAGAGACAAAGTTGGAACAAGAGCATGCATGGAACATATTGAAAGACAGAGAATGAAGTGGTTTGGCCATTTAGTAAGAATGCAACCGGATCAGATTGCCTATTAGGCATTTTACAGTAGAACATCGGCAAGAAAGGCCAGAGGAAGACCCAGGAAAAAATGGATAGATGGAGTAGCTGAATACGGCCAGAAGATCCAGAAAACTGTCACTCAAATCACGCGAGAGGCACAAAACAAATATTTTAAACCACGACACTGGGCTGCAACCCGGTAAAAGTGAAGAAGACAATAGATAGATAGGACCAACTGCTTGCCTATGCTGCCAAATTTGTCTTGTTTTTTTTTTTTTTAAAATATGACCCCCCCCCCCCCCCCCCCCCCCCCAGTGGAGCATAGGTTTCCAACCAACTCGTACCAAGCCCTTCTATCCCAATGAAGCTCCATCAAGGAGACCTCTCCACTGTATACACTTTGCACTAATATTTCGAAAGCTATAGTTACCGTGCCGGGAATTGAATCTGTCGCCTCCAGACGGCGTCTGTGCCTCCTTTCGATTTTTATGTTGTCTAGTGTGTTCTTCTATCTTTCTACTTCTTTCTATGAGTGCCGTTCACAATACTTTCTGTTACTTGATTAATTCATAATATTTAACGGCCTCAAATGGTTCCCCCCTCTGTTTATTTATAGGTCTCCTATTTAGGACAATTACCTCATCCCTCGTGTGTTTCAGTATCAGTCGGTGTATTTACAGTGGTAGCAGTGATCTGTATGACCACCGAAAGAAGGAATTTGTGGGATGGTTTTTGACCTACTTAATGCATTACGGAGTGGAAGGTGGTTTTTTCATTTCAGCATAGTGGCAGGCACTAATGAATTATGGTGTCACCATTTTGAGCTGCGCAGGATATGAGACAGCATGGAGGAAGCACCCTGGCTGTCCAAAAGCACCCCTAAAAAAGGTGAAATAACCGTACCAAATTATCGAGGCCGAAAATATACTCCAACAGGGCCTCAGTCACATGTCAACTCGGACTTCCAGCGACTTAAATTGCGCACTTCCGACGACTACCACCACCACCGAGAGTATCTCCAAAACGGGGCGTGGACTAGGGCTAAACTAGATGGCTGGGACTCACGAGCAGCAGCTACCACATCTCTTGCAGCTTCATTTTATTTGCTCATGTGTCCTAGCCATCTAGTTTAGCCTCAATCCGCACCGCCTGAATGACGTGGGGGATACTCTCGGGGGTGGTGAAAGTCACCGGAAGTTTGCAATTTGGCGGTGGCGTTATAGTTCCCGGAAGTGCGCAGTTGACACAAGACTGAGGCCCTGTTAGGGTATATTTTCCGTTTCGATAATTTAGGACCGTTATTCGGAGGATAGCCTAAATCCTAAATTACAAATTAAGAAATTTGAAGACTGAAACCAATAATTACGGTCCACTAAACTATTAAAGAGTGACACCGACAGATGAGATGGTTTGGTCATCATCACACTTAGTATGATACCAATCACAGAAATAATTAAATTAATAAAACAATCAATACTTTTTCCCCCCTCAGCTTCAATTTTTTTAACACAGTGACTCACTCACAACAAGGATTAAGTAAGAAATAAAGAAAGAAGAATAAAATGTAAATTTTACCATAAAATATAAATTACGTGCATGCCCATTTTTCAGATCTGATAAATAATTCTTAGAATGAGCAATACTTACCGACTGAATCAGTAAACTAATCTTGCAAACGTTCAATGTCTGAATTTTCTCCAATCAGACGAGCTTTATTTTCCTTTTCACGATTAAACTTCCTGTTGGAGAGAGCTCCGTTTCCATGTTTTTTCCGGTCGACCTCGTGTTATATTAAATTCTCTGCTTTATATATATCCAATTTCGTCCTTTTTAGGACGAAATTTTTTGTCATTTGAAGCCCTACTCTGGCTTTTGCCAGGGGCCGCAATATAGGCAGGCCATATATATGGCCAAATGTCTGAACGCGGTTTCTGGGACCTCTCCACGGCGATCCTCATCCACATGGTGGCACTTTGTGTCATCGGGTGTTTATCGCTTGCGTGATGTCCTGGTGGGGTAGAAATTCAGTTATATTTGCACTTAACCATTGGCCCTTTAGGGTCGTGGAGGTGTATTGATGGAAGTAACAGCACGCAAAACCGACCATCTTTCTCTGTCTTTCGTTTGTTGAACAAGTGTGTGATAACTTAGGCAGGTCCATTTCTTGATGTTGTCATTCCAATTTTTTTTTCGCCCTTCTCTTCTTCGACTACACCACCCTACCCCCCTTCAATGCTCCTTGAAGTGAAGTCTGTTCAATGGAATCACGTTTCGCCACGTGCCTGAACCAAGCTAGCTTGCAACGTTTCACCAGTGCCAAAATAGAGACTCCTAATGTCCCGAAAATTTGTATATTTTGCATTTAAATAGTATACTTGGTTATTGAATTGTCATCTTCTTCACTTCCTCTTTTACCGCTTCGGGTGTCGAAAGTGATATAAGGTTTTGCTTCTCATTCTTCTAGCCGTCTCCACCAGAGACGCGTAGAGTGTCTGATGTGATATATTTCTAGCGTGATATATTTCTAGCTTGTTCTAGTTCTACCTCGTGCTCTACGTCTTTCTCTGTTTGGGTATGCCGGTGTATTGGGAAACGAGCAGGCAGATAGACTGGCCGGTTCTGCACCACTTGGTGGTGAACTGATGTATGACAAGCAGGATGTTGTGATGATTCTTTGGGAGCCATTGAACAGTGAGGAGACACAGACAGATCATCACAGTTCGGGGAGAATGGTGCTGCGAGAAGTTACAAGAGGATCTGGCCAGCGCTCAACACTCGGGGTAAGGCGATAGAGATATACAATCAGACAGTTACAGGTGCCATCGTAACTGGAACTCTTGCTGCTGAAGATGGGGATGGAGCGCTTGGGGTGTCCCGAGTGCTGAAATGTCGATTCTTAATTCAATGTTCAACATCTGACGTGTGCCTTGTATGGCAGGCGTCGCCAGGCATTCTCTCAAAGTAACCAAATCACTTGATCTGCTGTCTTACTTTTTCTCTTATGACCTCATTTCTGATTTTTTTTTTTTTTTGGGTCACCCATACAGCCTTTCTCAGACATCTCAGTCATCTTAATTCTGTAATTACTAATTTTCTGTTATGGTTTCTTGTGTTTGTTTGCTGAGTTTAACACTGGTGGCTCACGATGAGAATAAATATGCTTTGTAGAAGATGTTTCTTTGTGTTGATTAGGACTGAGTTGAGGTAAGAGTTGGATTATCTTACACAGCACTCCGGATACACCCATAGGTGCTCAGATTCTCCTCTCAACATATTCATCTTCGTCGCGCGGTTAATAGTGCCAGTCCTATGCTGGTCAGCAAGACTTTGTGTGCTTCTCATGCTTGGTTGTGCCGATATTTACTCCCAGTTCTCGTATTCTTAGCAGTGATGTGGACACGTTGCTTTCAAAATCCTCAGAACGTCTTATCTCTCTAAATGCATTGACAATGTCTGCGTGATCCATGGGCCGGTAATCTTCAATTATTGCCAGTCTATCAGCTCTTTCATTACCAACAACACCTGCATTCCATGGGACAAATACGAAGGTTACTGTACACACAGGAGAGTTTTGCAATGACTCAATCCACTGTCACCATGCTTAAAGAATCACTCAGCACACACAAGAGGGAATAGTCCTGTGATTCTAGCCACATGAAAGCTTGTGTCACCGCCATCGCCATGTTGCTGGGAGTCATGTAGAACTGACTGACTTTCTACCCCACCAGGACATCACACAAGCGATAAACACCCGATGACACAAAGTGCCACCATGCGGATGAGGATCGCCGTGGAGAGGTCCCAGAAACCGCGTTCAGACATTTGGCCATATATATGGCCTGCCTATATTGCGGCCCCTGGCAAAGCCAGAGTAGGGCTTCAAATGACAAAAAAATTTCGTCCTAAAAAGGACGAAATTGCTATTTACAAGTAATTATAGTAGTCATGGAGAAGGCACCGCTGGCTTCTTGAACTGTTCTACTTCTACCTGAAGAGCCAGCTGTAAATGCCTATGCACTCTTATGTCCTCGTATAACGGACCCGTCTGTGAATATCACCACATCTGTCTCTCTAACTTGTCACTGATAGACGCGCATACCTCGGCGTTGACAGCAGCGGGATTCTGCTCCCGACAACTCCTATCAAGCGTCACGACACAGGAGAATGTGAGATTGGGCGCTTTAGACGCTGGTATCCATTCCTGACCTGGATGGATGTCTGTAAGGCTGCAGACCTGCATGATGTCATCCTCTGCCCTACCCAGCCATGATTTGCCCCCTTATGTCTATTGCCCTTTTTCCTGAAAAGCGTGTGATTATGAATGTCTTTTGCTGTAAGATGGGGGGGGGGGGGGTAGCTGTACCCCTACTTGCTTTACTTTACTGCATCTGATGATTTGTTTTACTGCGTCTGATGTTAATTTCTTAATTCCGCCTCCCATCTTTGGTGAATCTAACACCTGAATATTTAAAGTCAGATGCCTATTTAATGTCTTTGCATTATTGTTATATCAATTGTTATATTTAGTTTATGTTTCTTGTTTTATAACTGCGAATAATGTTGTACTTTCGCTAGGGGTTCTGGGGTGTCAGATACTAGTAGTACCTCTGACAAGGTGACCGTCATGTCCTTCTTAGTGCAGTTCATCACCACTGGGCGAGGTCTGGAACTCAGCTCTCTCCTGTGGCTCCCAGCATCTGTCAGCATACGACAGCGGCCAGCCCCTTGGCAACAGCTTTGACGGGCTGGCTAAACCAGGAGAGGGTAACCGACCTGGTTCTAAACCACTCGACAATTGGCGATATGCCTACCCTGCATGCAAAGACTGGACTCGGCGGATTGCGCAGATGAACCCTCTTATTAGTTCAAAGGGTAAAAAGACGATTACCAGCAGGCTCTGTGGAAAGTTTGATTAAGACCCAAGAAAAAGGGAGCGATTCATTGTTTTGGATTGAAAAGAACCATTTAAAGAAAAGAAACTTTTTTGTAGAAATTTTTGTCAAAATTGCCTCCTTGAGCTACCCACACACACCCATTTGTAATCAAATTATCTCAAGTTCTATTGATCGGATTTTAAAGTTGTAAACTGCACATGAAAATAGACATATTTATCTACATGGTTAGTGGCATAGAATATGTTAAAGCAAAAATATATTTTTCACATTTCTGATCAGACTACCCCCTTAAGGCAGGGCACTTAAGAGGTCTTGGTCATCCACTGCACCAAGGTCCATTACCAATCGTCTCGACATTGTCCTGCCATTGGATCAACATGGACACAGGCGAGAGAGTGCGGTCGACAAAATGAGCAACTCTTCCTCACTTAAATCCAAGTCCTTGCGCAAGACACTTTCATCCAGCTATCAGTCATCATCATTTTCAAGTCCTGTGGCGATGGGCGAGCGACGAAGCGGCAGATGTGGGTTACGTTGGCAGCCATAGCCGCAGACCTGCACGCAGGCGGCTTAGGTCATATGGTCGCTGTCCACTGATAGGAACAGTAGTGGACTTTGGCAGCCCCCTGAGTGACTGACCAACTCTCTTTAGGACAAGCACTGCTCCCCTCCATGGCATGAGGAAGGGGCTAGAAAAGGTGCCCTTAAAATTGCCTGCTTCACCCTGTCCCAGCATACCGCGGCTGGAGGGAACCTTTATTCTGCGGTCGACAAAAACAACAACTAAAGACTCGTAACATACCACTAAAGTTCAGCGCGTGGAACGTGCGAACTTTCCCCTGGATAGAGAAAATGCATCGGCACCAGAAAGACGAACCGCCCTGATTGGGAAAGAACTTGGTAGATACAACATCGAAATTGCAGCCCTGAGTGAGACTAGACTTGCTGGTGAGGGCAAACTCTGCGAGGTCGGTGCAGGTTACACATTCTACTGGAGTTGTAGAAGTCTCGAAGAATGCAGAGAAGCCAAAGTGGTTTTGCAGTGAAGACCACATTAATCGGTAAACTGACTAAACCCCCGAAAAGGCAAAAGTGATCGGCTTGTGGTGAATGTCAATACCATTGTTTCAAAGAAAACATTCAAAAACCTTTATTAGAATGAACTAGGGCTGTACCGAAATTTCGCTTCGTATTCGCTTCGGGGCCAAATAGCTGACCTATTACTATTCGGTATTCGGCCGAATAGTTGCGGTCGGGCTGAATACGAATAGTAGTTACCTTACACCCGCTTCTGCATACACAGCCTTAATGCTGACAACATGGAATGATTGGTTTTGTTTAAAGCTAATGCAGCTTTCATGCATTAACTAAGCTGTCAGTGACAATTTCCAATTTTAGTTTCTTGTTATAATAATTAGGATCCTTTCATTCCTAGTTATTAGTTACCACAGACTGACTGTAGGATTAATATGAAAATCAAACGAATGGAAACATATAAGTACTTGGGTGCAAACTTCAACTGCTCCAACATGCTGAGAGAAGAAATACAATCTAGAAAACAATCCAGAAATAAAGTATACTATGGCCTTCAACATCTGCTAAAGTCAAAGTGTCTGTCTCGCAACACCAAGATCAAAATATAAAAACGTTGATAAGACCAGTCGTTTTACATGGCTCTGAAACTTGAAACAGAAATAAAAAGAGATGAAGCTTTATTACAGGTTTTCGAAAACAGTCTTACGACAAATCTTTGGACCCATCAAAGATGCCAACAGTGGGAAATGGAGAGTGAGAAGCAACAACGTAACCCATAATCATGTTTAAAACACCATTGATCACTGGCATCATGAGAGCTTACATACTAAAATGGTTGGGGCATATTGAAGGAATGTTAGAGGACAGAAAAGTAAAACTGTATACATCTGAGAGAGGAATGGGCGTAGACCACGAGGCAGACAAAAAAAGAAGTTCGAGAGATAATGTCCAGTCAGACCTGCAAACAACTGGTGTCACAAATTGTGAAAAGAAAGCCAGCCAGAGAGATGAATGGAGATGAGTGATATCTGCAGCAGTAAACCTCAAGGGCTCAGAATGCTAAAGAAGAAGATGACTATTCTGTGCTACTTTATGTGAAGTAAAAAAGTTCAGCGTACATTTCACATTGTGAATGTGTGTTTTTAAAAAAAAGATATTTGTAATACACTATTTGTATTCGTATTCGGCCGAATAGTTGGTCCCGTTATTCGTATTTGGCCGAATAGTGAAAATCACTATTCGGTACAGCCCTAGAACAAACCAGTAATTTTTGCGCTAGAAGTGAACACTGAAACCATTCAACATCACTAGTTTTCTTTATTAAAGGTATTCATAATAAATTATCATCATCACATGCCTTGCTGAATAACACAGGCATTTATGTGTAAACGGATCTTGGTCCTTGCTGTTCCAAGTCAATTTTATTAATGATATTTCTCCACAATAGACCATTCAATGTAATTTCTCTTCTGTCTCGTCTACTTACGATCTGTCCAGGTATATAGATGTTCTCCAATGCTCCCCTTCTCTGCACATGATCAAAGAACAGTATCTGTCTAGCTCTTATGTTTACTTGTAATCTTCTTCTTCTAAGTATTCACTGACTGAAAACTCTGACGGAAAGTTCTGGTTGTTCATCCATATCTGGACTTTGGTCTTGTTACAGAACTCGGAGTTTTGCATGCACATAATTTTTACAGATTTGGCTTATGTGCACACAGACTGTTGGTTCCTCGCGCCTCAGGCAGATGCCTACTGACTTTGAAGGAAATACCCTTATTTAGTCACCTTTTTTCAACCTGCTTGTTAGGGAACAGTGGGTGTATTCATTGTTCACCTAAAATGGGTTCTTGGAATCCACATATGGAAAATATTATGTTCTCCTTTCATTAGCTGTTTCCAGGAAAAAGCTGTAAGTTACATTCATCAACCATTGGCACCTTTCCGTATTTCCAGACGATAGTGTTATATTGCAGATATATATATCAGGAGGCATGAGACTCGTGATGGCGAGTGTGACTAGCAAGACCTGCCCGTGTCAAGAAAAATCTTCCATAATTAAAGCATGGGATTTTAGGACCATTGTTGTCAACATTTGTGTTTAATAAGTTTCTTTTCAGACGCTCAGCTCTGATCTTTTCTGCAATCATTTCTTCCTTCACTTTCATTCCCTTCCTGATATGCCCTTTCCACAAAACACGGTCCATGGCGTGAGTTACATACTATATATATATATAAAATAAAGATCCCTTTTCACACCTTTAGGCATATCGGGCATATCTTTACAGACCGTCGGCACTCGGTGGGTAATGTGGTCAACATTGCGCTGGCCGTCTTTACTTCCCCAGGACAGCCATCCTGGTACCCATTTTAGGCTGGGTCCGTCTGCGACGCCCCATACCATGATGAAAATCTACGCAGCTGGCAGTGGATTTTGATCGTGGTACTTTGGAATTACGAGTCGGACTCGCAACACCTAAGCCACAGACATATATATAATATATAAATACATACACACAGAGACAGATATTTACATATAAATATAATTATATACATATACATTTAAATATGTATGTGTGTAATATATATATATATACATATATATGTTTGTATATATATACACATGCATATATATATATACACACACATACACACATATATACATACTCTAGAGTCATTTCTTCTACTGCTGAATTCAACTTTAAAATGGTAGCAGGCACTCTGTGTGTTGTGGTTTACAGCTAAGCTACAATATCTGTACCTTTTAACCCACCATATCAGATTTAAGCAAATTCCGAATTAGTCGACTTTTACAGAAAGTTCATTAAAGGGAAGTGAGTCTATTATTTTTCTTTTCCACACATATGAAGCTCCTGAAACCATACAGGGTCTGTCAAATACAGAAATTTCATCATGCTTATATGTTCTATTTTATAATATGTATTTGTAATCTGTTACGTTAGCACATATATTTGTCAGCTCACTGCAATTTACAATTTGTTACACATAATTTATTTTAATGCAAAGAAAATTAATTTCAAGTCAAATCAGCCAGAGTTTATACACCATAATTTTCTCAAATAAAAAGTAAGTATTCTATTCGCCAAAAAAAAATGAATAACTCATCCACCTCATTTGTAAAAAGAAAAATTCTAAGAGAGTAGTGATGCTTTTCTGCTGCAAAAGTCATGCTTTGTTGTGAAAGTCATGCTTTGTTGTGAAAGTCATGCTTTGTTGTGAAAGTCATGTTGTTATTTGTTGTCAGCAGCTGGAACTAAAGGGATATAAATGCAGTTCATAACTCCAAAAAAGCCTATTCAGCTCAGCTGCAGGTGATTTGGCAGCAAATGCATTGCATTTATCTGAAGCTTCAACCATTCAGAAATCAATGGCAAAACTCTGAACAAAATTTGCCAGAAAAAACACAGACAGCCAACAAAGGCTGGAGTTGGTTTACAATGTCATGAAAAGGATAACTTTTTTCTGTTGCAAACAAGAATACGAAGAGAAAATGACAGAGTAAGATTTGTATTCTTCCCTTATCTAGAAATAAATATGTTAACTGCTTCTTATGACAGCGAATTTCAATAAAACTGAGAAAACTGGTTAATTAATTCATGTAAATATGCTGGAAAGAGCCCCAGATGGGTTACTTCCAAGTAGCCTGAGGAAACCTTCGAGGGTCCCGTACTCCAGGTCTCACTGCTGGATTTGAAAGTCCGGCTCTAGCTCGGAGCTCCTGGTTGTTCTGGTCTGCATTAGCCAGATCCTCATCATACCTAGACATAAAGCAACAGGGAACCACACTTTAAATGTACTGAAAACAAATAAACAAGAACACATTCAGATCATTTGGAGAAAAATAAAAGGTAAAAATATAAAACCGATGTAATTAATACAATATTTAATGGTTAGTTAGTTTCTCAACAGATTATCCTGACTGCACCTCAAACCATTCAGCCCATAAGTGCTCGGATCCCCTCCTGAGTAAATCCAGCAGCCTCTAGCGGCTCATGATACCAGTTCTGTGTTGGTTTCTTATTCTTCTTTCACTTTCTGCATAGTACTCTTGTCTGGCCACAACCCCTGTTAACATGTTGTTCTTGCAATTTAGTCATTGTTGCAGATTCACAGCTATCGCTTGGTTCTCGCAAACCTCTTACTTCTCGTAGAGCATTCAGAATATCAGCATGGTCCTTGGCTCGTCCGCTCTCCACAGTAGCTTTACCTGCAAGCGGATCAGCTTGTTCATTTACTAGCATGCCTGGGTGCTCTGGCACAAATATGAAACTGATATGTGTCAGCACCGAGCAACGCCATGCGTTATGTCCTGGGTTTGCCGACGATGACTAGCAGATACAAAGTGGCACAGGTCAAGGCTTACATAAGGGTATTGGCAGACGTTAACCACCCATTGCACAAAGCTATACGTGACACAAAAGAAACGCGTCTCAAAAGAGGCCGCTCTTGGATGGCAAAGGCTGAGGATTTAATCCAGCAGGTATGTGACCTAGACGTGATCAGTCACGGAAAAGAATGGATGAATACACCAGCAGACATGCATGGCACCTCTAAGGTTGTCATCACACTCGGAAGGTACTGCAGGGATCAAATTCCTGCGGCCGTAGACACAGAAGTAAGGGAACTGATAGATCAGCATTCAGACCCAGAAGATACCATCATCTACACAGATGGATCCGTGAAGCGCAGATCAAGGTCAGCATGGGCATACACAGCGCAAAGAAGGGGGAAAACAATACACGAGGACAGCGGCGCTTACCAGACAACCACGTCAAGCATGACAATGGAAATAGCCGCTGCTTCTAGAGCTTTAGTGTGGGTATCCGAGCAAACCGCCACACAGGCAGTAATTGTCTCAAACTCAATGAATATACTTCAGAAGATAGCAACAGGCAGTATGAGTTCTGAATGGATAGAAAGCATTCGGAAATCACACTTAACCTCCATAACCTGGATCTACACACCGGGTCATGCGGGCATAGAGGGAAATAAACGAGCGGACCAACTGGCAAGCACTGCACCAATGATTGCGGGAAAAAGCATGGACAGAGCAGATATCGTCAACGCTGTACGAACTGGGCTAGTGGAGAATGGGGAGTCCCTGACACTAACACGATTGCGTGACATGGGAGTTAAGCATGGTGATGCACGTCTTTGCCGTCTTTGGGGCCGAGAAAGGAGACGATATAACCAGCTTCTCATGGGGACAATTAGTAGAAGTACTTTGGAGTGACTGCTGCTTTGGAGAACTGAGCACGCATGGGTATGCCCAATGTGCAGTGACATCAAGTGTGATAACAAAAATAAAATAACATCTTGTAGGGAGTCGGCAGT
The DNA here is from genome assembly GCA_905116865.2 of Candidula unifasciata. Taxonomy (NCBI): domain Eukaryota; kingdom Metazoa; phylum Mollusca; class Gastropoda; order Stylommatophora; family Geomitridae; genus Candidula; species Candidula unifasciata. The sequence continues at coordinate 179,194 of CAJHNH020000966.1, read as the reverse complement.
CCGAAACCCAAGTTCAAGGTGTCTCCTTCGTGCCAAAGAACTGCATGGCTGTTGGGTGAACAGTCGTTAACGAAGGCAGGCAGGTCGTTGTAGGGGCGACGCCTGCTGGTGGATGTAATGTCCTAAGTCTCTTCCCCAGCTAATAATGAGGGTACTGCTGGGGTGACCGTTTATTAACCCTCATATAATGCTTCAGGTCAAAATGGACGCTAGGCACGGCCACCTTTTTTTTTTCTGCCAGATGGTGGCCGTTGCATTTTTGCTCCATTTGTAGACTGGAAGGATATAGTTTCGTCACCCAGCTTCTGAGTTGAGTGCATGGCGTGACACTGTGAGCTAAGTGTGTTTTTTGTTGGCACAGGAGTGGAGCAACTATGGGGTGACCCATTTGCTATGAAGCTGAAACTAGGATTACCAGATTAATATCATAGTTTTTTTTAAAGTCAAAACCAAGTACTCACAGCAAATCAAAGTGTCCGTAACTTTCTTTATCTGGCACTTTATTCCACCTGACGCTGAAATTATTACAACAAAACAGCATTTTATTTCAAACCTGAAGATAATTTGTGAACTATGGTTATCTTTTTCTTCTTCTTATCATTCGTGGAGGCAAACCCTGGCAGAAAGTTCTGGCTGTTTGTCCATTTTGGACTAAGACTTGTTCGATAACTGGAGTTTTGTATGCACATTCGTTTCACAGAGCTGTCTTACTTGTATGCAGTCTTGGTTCCTTGCCTCTCAGGCTTTTATGACATGGTTGTTGGGGGAAGTGGGTCTATCCCCTCCCGGGAACCCACTAGGGGGAAGGGAGGCCTTAACTACTCTGACTGATGACAGGTACAGTATGAAGTTATTTAAACATGTCTTTTCTTTCTTTCTCCTTCCTTTCATGACTTTCGTTATTTAAAAAAAAAATTCACTCTTTATCACTCTCCTTTTTCTGTCTGCCTGCACATTGTTGTGTTGTCTTTTCTTTGCTCACTTTGAGAGTAAGAATGGGAACACAGCAAGCTATAAAAAAGGCTAACACAGCAAGCTATAAAGAATGGTAACACAGTAAACTATAAAGAACAGTAACACAGCAAGCTATAAAGAATAGTAACAAAGTAAACTATACAGAATAGTAAGCTGTAAAGAACGGTAACACAGTAAGCTGTAGAGAACAGTAACACAGTAAGCTATAAAGAACAACAACTATAACACAATGGGCAATAAAGAACAGTAACACAGTAAGCTATACAGAACAGTAACACAGTAAGCTGTAGAGAACAGTAACACAGCAAGCTATAAAGAACAACAACTATAACACAATGGGCAATAAAGAACAGTAAAACAGTAAGCTATAAATAACAGTAACATAGTAAGCTATAAAGAACAACAACACAGTTACCTGTAAAGAACAGTAACAACAGTAACACAGTTAGTAACACAGTAAGCTGAAAAGAACAGTAAAAAAAGTAAGCTATAAAGAACAGAAACACAGTAAGCTATAAAAAACAACAACACAGTAAGCAATAAAAGAACAGTAACACAGTAAGTTATAAATAACCATAACACAGTAGGCTAAAAAGAACAGTTGCACAGTAAACTATACATAACAGTAACACAGTAAGCTATATCAGAACAGTAACACAGTAAGCTATAAAGAACAGTAATCTGTAATGAACAGTAACACAGTAAGCTATAAAGAACAACAACACAGTAAGCTGTAAAGAACCACAACACAGTAAGCAATAAAGAACAGTAACACTGTAAGCTATAAAGAACAATAATATAGTAAGCTAAAAAGAACAGTAACACAGTAAACTATACAGAACAGTAACACAGTAAGCTATACAGAAGCTATACAGAATATAACACAGTAAAATATACAGAACAGTAACACAATAAGCTATACAGAACAGTAACACAGTAAGCTATACAGAACAGTAACACAGTAAGCTTTACAGAAGCTATACAGAACAATAACACAGTAAGCTATACAGAACAGTAACACAATAAGCTATACAGAACAGTAACACAGTAAGCTATACAGAACAGTAACACAGTAAACTATACAGAACAGTAACACAGTAAGCTATACAGAACAGTAACACAGTAAACTATACAGAACAGTAACACAGTAAGCTATACAGAACAGTAACACAGTAAGCTATACAGAACAGTAACACAGTAAACTATACTAACACAGTAAGCTATACAGAACAGTAACACAGTAAGCTATACAGAACAGTAACACAGTAAGCTATACAGAACAGTAACACAGTAAGCTATACAGAACAGTAACACAGTAAGCTATACAGAACAATAATATGTAAAGAACAGTAACACAGTAAGCTATAAAGAATAGTAACACAGTAAGCTAAAAAGAACAGTAACACAGTAAACTATACAGAACAGTAACACAGTAAGCTATACAGAACAGTAACACATTAAGCTATACAGAACAGTAACACAGTAAGCTATACAGAACAGTAACACAGTAAGCTAAAAATAACAGTAATACAGTAAGCTATACAGAACAGTAAGCTATACAGAACAGTAACACACTAAGTTACATGTCTTGCTTGATCAGTTTTCTGATTAAATCTGTCAATATCTCCTTCTAATTCAGTGCCTGTTTTCATATGTTTCCTTCACTGTATTCTTCTTTGCTTATCTATTTATATTTCCATTGTTTCTTTCTCTAGGCCAGCTGTCTCTCTGTGTATTTTTATCTATGTGTACCTCTCTCTCTTTCTCACACACATATAAACAGATAAATATTTCACTATGTCTCTTGCAATGTTCTGTCTATCTCCCTCAGCCCTAAAAAGATTTAAAAGTTTAAAGTCGAAAGGATCCATTTCTGTGCACCAGGTTTGATCTCATATGGCTCGGCCCTTCTCTGCAGAATGGCTAGCCGCCACAGGTCTCTGTACAAAATGCACCGGTCCCCTAAACCACTCAGCTAAACCACCCATGGCCTCGAGAAAGCTAGGCAAATGACTTGATCACTTTGTAACAGAGACCACCTTTCCCCAAACCAGTCTCATGTAGCAACTTACTCAGGCATTTGTCCAGGTGGCAACACAATGTTTATGACATCAGAAATCAACCTGTACTTCATGATTCGATCACTGGAAGTTGTTGCAGACAGAGATGGCGATGCATTCACCTACAAATAATAAAACATTAGATACTAACCATTTTGTATGGTTAGTGTAAAGTGATTGTTATGCATCCATACTTCAAGAGCTGAATATTGAAGAGGGTTGGCTAGTAAAGACAATAAAACAAAGAAAATTGAAATATTTTGGTCACTTGAAACGTCATGGAAGTCTAGAGAGAACAATAATGGAGGGGTATATGCCTGGGAAGAGAGGAAGAGGAAGACCAAAAAGAAGATGGGTGCAGGATGTGGCAGATGAACTCCAGATGGGTGTATCAGACGCAGGACATCTTGCTCATGATAGGAAGGTTTTCCGGAGGGTTGTTATGGCAGCGAGGTTCCGCGAGGGACATGCTACTGAATGAATGAATGAATGAGTGTAAAGTGATGTAGAGAAAGAAAATTATCAAAGCTTTATATATATATATATATATATATATATATATATATATATATATATATATATAGATATATATATATATATATATATATATATATATACATACATATATATATACATGCATATATATATACACACACACACATACACACACTAACACACACAGAAATATAATATATAGATATATATATATATATATATATATATATATATATATATATATATATATATTATATATATATATATATATATATATATATATATATATATATATATATATATATATATATATATATATATATATATATATATATATTTACTTCTTGACTTCTTCTATATCCAGTGATGGACCTAAATTGATTTTAATTTTTCATCCTAACAATTTGGTTGCTTCCAAAGTATGACATGCCTGTCACGGAGGCAATGGGTCTATTCCACATCCTCCCACCCCTGCACTCCCACCCCCCACAAAGTGGGGCCACAGAACTCACATGGAGAGCTCCATACATAAACCCAACATACTTCACCATAAACCCAACATACTATGCCCATAAACCTAACATACTACACACATAAACTCAACATACTACACATGTAAACCCAACAAACGACACACATAAACTCAACATACTACACATGTAAACCCAACATACTACACAGATAAACTCAACATACTACACATGTAAACCCAACATACTACACATATAAACCCAACATATTACACATATGAACTGGACATACTACACAACAGATCCTAATCCACACATGGATCTAGCCAATTCACATATTTTTTTTTCTAAAAATTCACATTGCCCTACCTCAATCAGCCAAGGTTTAAAACCCAAAAGGGTTTAGTATTACATTACATTCCGTGAAACTGGGTGCATTAATAAGAATTACACTTAAAACTGCTTGGGGGAAATAAGTTTAAAATGTATTTACAAGGTAATGATTCACACAAACAAAAATGACTACACAGCATTACCCATAGCATTCAAAGCAATGTCTGTCATTCGATATCACACCCTGAAGACAAAACAATAGTCATGTGCAAGTGTTTGTCCAGAAAAAAATTAAAATCAACAAACATTTTACAAGTATTAAAAATTTTGCCTGAGGTTCTGTTCAAAAATCATATTACAGAAAAGTGATTAGCCAAGTGGTCAGAGTTCTGGGTTCTCAGTCCAGACGCCCAAGTTCAATCCTTATTAAAGGATGCAGATTTATTATGTCAGTAGAAAAAAAAAATCCTAACCTGCACTGTGTGTGGCAACTGAACTGGCCATGCAACATTGCATTCTCATTCCTCCCCCCCCCCCACCCCCCTTTTTCCAGCATCTTTTCCTTTTCTCCATCATAGACCACCACAAGTACGCGTTCCACACAGGAAAGTTATGGTTGTTCATTCTCATTTCTGGACTTTGGTCTTTTTCTAGAATTCGAGTTGTGTGCATCTCTTTTACAGATCTGGCTTATTTGTATGCAGACTGTTGGTTTCTTGCCTCTCAGGCAGTACACTCCAATTTCACGGGAAATTCTTGCCTTGTACAACACACTAGTTATGGAGGCCGTGGGTCTATTTTTATTTTCTACCAGAATGGGACCCACAAACCCAAACACAGAGCTAATCAACTGAACATCTCCATATGCAGCCAGGATGACCTGTCGACTAACTAAATAACTAACACACAGACAAAATTGTAAATAAAAACTGTTTTAGTGGCACTACAAATGTAACTTACAGCAACAGCTTTCAAAGAATGAACAGTTAGCCAGTGTATGTCATCAAACAGTTTGTCAGAGACTTCCTTGCCTCGTGTGCTCTCCAAAAACAATCGCAGATTCTGTATCGTCCATTTACCACCATGAATTGCATTATAATCTTCCTGCAGATGTGATATTAGATCAGTAATATCTAAAACACGTAATTTAAAGTAAATTCCAATCTGGAAAATAACAGACATCAATAGAGCTGTGGTTCCCATTCGCCTGTCACAAAGTTCTTTGTAGACTTGTTCATGATTTGCTGGATTTTGCAGCCAAAATGGTCAATGGGGTTAGATATCCAGATTTCTTATTCTTCTGCACTCTCTTTTAAAAGGACAACTGGCATGTTGTGTTGTGGTTTACAGCTAGGCTGCAATCTTTGTGCCTTTCAGCCAAACACATCTGATTTCATCAAATGCTAAATTAGTCGCCTTTTATGGTATATTTGATAAGGGGGCAGTGGACTATCCTATCCTAGTTTACTAAAACTAGCTAAAGTAGTATCAATGTTCAATTTTGAATTAAGAATCGACATCGTAGCACTCGGGACATCCCCATAAGCGCTCCGTCCCCATCTTCAGCAGCAAACAAAAAGTACCAATTCGGATGGCACCAGTAACTGTCTGACTGTATATCCGTCTCACCCTTTCCCCTGAGTGCTGAGCATCGGCCAGGTTCCCTGGTTACTCCTCACGGTGCCATTCTCCTCAGGAATGTAATAATCTATTTGTGTTTCCCCACTGTTCACTTGCTCCCAGAGGGCGCTCACAACATCTAGCTTGTCATACATCAATACAGCACCAAGTGGTGAAGAATTGGCCAGTCTATCTGCCTGCTCATCTCCCGAAACACCAGCATAACCTGGAGAGAATATCCAAAGGATGCTAACTACCCGGCACCTCTGAAGTGATGCTTGCCACTCTGCACAGAGCATACCTATCTCCACCTTTCTTAACATGCTCTGTGAGTCAGTGACAATCACAGCATTTGTGTACAGCTGATTCTCAAGCCAGCGGAAGGCAGCAGTAACTGCCTCCACCTCCATTCTTAAACTAGACGTTGTGATATCATATGCCAGGTTTTGCTGCACCAAGCCACGTCCATTCGCCTTTGCGATAAACCCCCATGCACTTCGTCTGCTCCTCAACACAGAATCATCTGTATATATAATCACATCACTTGGGCGGGAATTGTCATCAATCATTTGTTGAACTTCTGATTCTGCAGCGCCAGCTAACCAGTCCCTGCACTCATGACCCAAAGGGATAAGAACCCTGCACAAGTCTGAAACTTGCTCAGACACTTTGACAGGTGGTATCAATAAAACTGAACTCCTTTGTTTCATGTAAACAAAAAGATTAAGTGATAAATTTGAAGTTTCTATGGTGACATGGCTGATCTTGAATTTTTGGTACAGAGATTTACAGCTCAACTTACATATTTCAGTAAAAAGGATTCATTTTGTGTTGATTTAACTCTGCAGTGACACATTTGAGGAGATAAGTGAAATATGCCATTCAATAAATTGTGCAATATGCCGGGCAATAAATGGTGCAATGTATTGTTTGTGTCCATATTATTTAAAAACAGGCTTCTTTACTATGCTGATGAAATATAGGCTAAATATAAGAAGAAAGGCAAGGTGTTACATGATAGTTGGGATTTGTGTGATGGAGTGAAAAACACACTGTGTATTTGTTGGGATGGATTCCGTTTAAAACTTCAACTGACAAAACGCTACCTACCCCTTGTTTTTGGATGGAAACATTTGTGAGATGAACAAACATGTTGTCTAACTCGTTCATGCTTGCATCGTACTTGACTGTACAAAATCGACAGAACCCAAGGCGATATCTGCAGAAAAGTGATGTGAAATGCATGATAACATTTGTTGTTACACTGGGATATCCTAGTAAAGTAACTCACAAAATTGCCAATCACCAATGGCACTGAAAAACATGAGAAATAGGCTCTCAGATATTTACTGGTATTCACAAAAGTAAAGGAAAGAAATTCCTCAAAGTATCCAACCTTAAAATATTTTTGATTTTTTTTTTATCAATGTTTCTCTTGTTTATCTTTAAAAGGGTGGTAGCACATTGTGTTGTAGTTTACAGTTAGGCTGTGATATTTATGCAAAGAAATACAATTTCTTCAAATCCTTTACAGTATGCTAGTTGATGAGCAGTGGGTCTATTCATTTTCCCACAAAAATTGGCCTCAAACCAACATGGGAGTTCGATCAGTTCATCTGATTATCTTTTCTGGCTATTTTCCTTGTGATGCTGTAAAGGTCTCTGAAGTTTCCTTTCACTGCTGTTACTCCAGCCTCTCTTGCTAAGCTATCACAATATTGTCTTTCATCCGCCCTTATCTACTTTCTAAATTCCTTATTGGTTTCTGTGACTCTTAAACAGTGAATTATTTATTAGCCTCTGTGACTCTCTAGGACCGAAAGGGTTAACTTTTTTGTACCAAGGAATGCATCAATGCATTGATTTAGAAATTATGTAACTATACTCTGGTATCAAAGGAGGTTTTCTTCTTCTTTGTGTTCCCTGGCTGTAAACTCCAGCAAAAAGGTTTTAATTGTTCTTCAACCTCTAGACTTTATTGTTCCAGAACCTGGGTGTTGCATGCACATCTGTTTTACAGAACTGGCTTATGTGTATTCACACTCTTAGTTGCTCGCCTCTCATGCAGATGCACTTCAATCTCGAAGGATGCCCTTATTAGTCAACTCCCAAGACATGATTGTTGGGAAGGCAGTGGGTCTATTCTTGTTTTTTCCACAATAAGGCCCCAGAACCCACATAGAGAGTTAAAATGTCATATTTGCCAGCAGCAGCGAACCTGTACATTTTCCGCCACAGACAAGCTTTTGAAAATATGATTATTGTGTGTTGATGGAGAGTTAATGTAGCAAAAGATAGAACACACATTTGACCTATAGTAATATATTTCTGCATTTAACTGTAGATAACTACAATGATAATTTTTTTTTTTAAACTGATATACTGTACTAACAGCTGGAAATAAACTGAGCAAAATATACTAACATCTTTTTAGAAGCAAAGAAATAAAGTAAGATCAACTTACATATAAGCTTTTAATGGCCGGAATGATGTTACCAAGACATACATCCTAAGATCAAACTTTTTGCCACCAATGAGTAGTGGGTTATCAATGTATTTTGAAATCACATATGTCTCTTTTGCTGTTGGTGGAGTGAATCTAAAATTGAATATTTCAGTGTTAGAATAAATCAGTTTCTTTTAGAATTAACTAATGAATAAATCTAACAATCAAAACAACTACTAAAGTGTAAACCAAAGTATCTTAAATGTTCCAGCAGTAACAATCTCTCGGACAACCAGTTTTTATGTAAAGGGGATATCAATCTAGTCTCTTTGAATTATTATGATAGTCAATTGTACCACTGCTAGTGGGTGTTTCAGGGATTATTTTAAACAAAGAAAATAGAAGCCACATATTCAAGCAATGTAGCGGCTAGAATTGATATTTCTTCTGTCACAGGTATATATCTCCTGCCTTAGCAAGGATTAGAACCCTGGTCCAACAATACATAATGTCCTCATCTGTTGCCCAGCTGTTTCAGTGTTCCACATACATCTGTAACTCCTACAGCTCTCAATGACTTGTCCTTTTATTTCTTCTATGATCATTACATTTTTAGTATTCATATCCAGAAAAAAATTCCAGTGCTGGGTTCCATGGCCCATGTCAAAGAATTAATCTGTCTACCAAATGACCCTCCCCCTTTAACAAACATGTGCTGGGCCAAAAGGCACATATTTCACAACCTAGCTGTTAGCCACAACGGACATGCCAATCACCCATCTAAGGGTGAACACAGAAGAAGACAGTCTAAACAAAAATGTCTTTACTGCCACCAGTTTCTTTATTATTTCATTATTAACTGTCTAGTTTTTATATCCATTGAGAAGAACAGGTAAAAAATAACTGGTCAGTAAGCGCAAAATTGTATTTGTCATGTTTCTGTTTTTCAGATCTTCTTTTTCTTCTTCTTCTTTTTCTTCTTATTTTTCTTCTTCTTCTTCATTTTCTTCTTCTTCTTCTTCTTTTTCTTCTTCTTTTTCTTCTTCTTGTCTTCTTTTCTCCTTCTTCTTTTTCTTCTTCTTCTTCTTCTTCTTCTTCTTCTTCTTCTTCTTCTTCTTCTTCTTCTTCTTCTTCTTCTCTTTTCTTCTTCTTCTTCTTCTTCTTCTTCTTCTTCTTCTTCTTCTTCTTCTTCTTCTTCTTGTCTTCTTCTTCTCCTCTTCTTCTTCTTCTTCTTCTTCTTCTTCTTCTTCATCTTCCTCTTTTTCTTCTCTTCTTCTTCTACTTCTTCATGTTTACTGGTTGTAAAACCCAGGGGAAAGTTCTGGGTGTTCGGCTACCAAAATATGAGTGTTGTGTGCACATCCATTTTAAAGAGCTGACTTATTTGTATGCAGACTGTTGTTCCTTGCTTCTCAGGCACTTATGATATGTTTGCTGGGAGGCAGGGGGTCTATTCTTGTTTCCCCCACAAGAGGGCCCCAGAATCCATTTAGGAAGACAAGATGTTCATCACTCTTGAATAAAAATCTTTGGATAAGGAAATTTTGTATCTGTATTTTCCGTCAGATGTCACTGCTTAATAGCCTAGACAGTGAAGTTCATACTAGAGACAGCAATGCAGTAAGTAAGTAAAGTAAATGACCCTTTTCCACGCCTTTAAGCATACAGGGCTAGACCTATAGTTATTAGACCAATCGGCACAAGATGGGTGATGTGGTCAGCATCATGCCGGCTGCCCTGACTTCCTGGGACTGCACCCGGTACCCACTCAAGGCTGGGTCGACCTGGGAGCCAAGGTCATTTTTTTTAAAAGTCTGGCTCCGCCTGGGAGCAAACCCACGACGTTTTGATCCACAGGCGAGCGTCTAGCCACTACATCATGGCGACTCCCGACAGCATTGCAGATATGGATAATCTATTTAAAGTGAATGAAAGAAGAAGAAGAAGAAGAACAGACTGCTTACTGAAAATGATTGATGTGTTATGACTGGTGTGCCTTTACTGTACGTATAGCCAATGAGCGTGATCTTGTTTAGGAACTATCATTCAACTTCTTCAAACTTGGAATCAAATAACATAAACAATGACAATATGGTGATAATGTGAAAGCAATTATTAACAATAAAATACAATTTTCATATTGCTTATTTGATTATATAAAGGTCATTGATGCAACTTTATGGATATAATTCAAGTATATTCATAAGGTCAATATTCTAAATACAACCATCAAGATAATTTACAACAATTAATAAAACTGCATTTACACTGCAGATAGTGAAACAAGACAAAACAATTTTTTGACAAAACTTACGTATTCATTTTTCCATCTCGTGACCACTTTTTTATCTGGGATAATTTGTTGACCAGGAAAATTCCAATACCTCGAGCTGAAACAAATCATAATCTTTCAATCAGTAATTATTTTTAATTCTCAGAGAGCTGAAACGTACATTTATTGTCACAAATGTAGTTTCATTAAACACCTTTGATTTATTACTTGTCCCATCTATCAACAAGCTTAATTAACATTATCTATATAAATAAAAATGTAAATGTTCCTTTGTTAGTGGTAGCTAATCTCCAAAAGTTCTTCACCGATTGCTTTCACATTTTTACAGAGCGTTGCATTTGAATACGCCCGTGCTTTTATATAAGGCATGAACTACATAGCTCCTGTAGTGATCATATCAGTTTTTGTTTCGTTGCCGCATTCCTGGCGAGGTTTTTTACTTCCTCTGGTAGGCGAACTTTGACTGTTGACCTCAGAAATCTGCATGAAGCTGTATGAGATAATAAATTATATGGTAAATATTACACTCGCCTCATTCACTTCTCATTACAATTCATGCTACTCTAGTCTGGGTATAGAGGACATACGGGGCTAGATCTGATATTTTATAGACCAATCGGCTCTCGATGGGTGATGTGGTCAGCATCATGCTGGCTGCCTTTACTTCTCAGGACTTTACCTCGTATCGACTCAAGACTTTGTCGATCAGGAAGCCAAAAACATTTTTTTTTAAATGTCGAGCTCCATCAGGACCTAAACCCAAGACCTTCTGATCTGCAGGCAAGAGTCTAGCTGCCACATTATGGTGGCTTTTCTATTACATGTACATAAAGTGAAATAAAATAATACACAGTCTTACCCTTTCCGCATGGCTTCATAATCCATGTTGTGTTAGGGTTTTTTCTAAACTCCTCCACAAAAAGATTGTAGTCTGCTGGCAGCATAAACGTCTGAGGAATAAAATCTAATAAACAGAAATATAAATACGGATACTGGAAGTACATTTATATGACAGTATAGATCAAATATTTATAGCTTGCCAGCTGTGCTCAAGTATAAAGAATACAACTTTCAAAGTTAATTTAGGACATAATATTATTTATCAAATATTCACACACACACAAAATATATGGAAACAAAATTATCTTCTTCTTCTTCCTCTCGTTAACTGGCTGTAAACTCTTGCGGAAAGTTCTGGTTGTTTGTCCATTCTAGTCTTTGGTCTTGTTCGAGAACTTGAGTTTTAAATGCACATCAGTTTTACAGATCTGGCTTATTTGTGTGTAGATTGTTGTTTCCTCACCTCTCAGGCAGATGCATTGACTTTGAAGGTACATCACTTTTACAGATCTGGCTTATTTGTGTGTAGATTGTTGTTTCCTCACCTCCCAGGCAGATGCACTGACTTTGAAGGTACATCACTTTTACAGATCTGGCTAATATGTGTGTAGATTGTTGTTTACTCACCTCTCAGGCAGATGCATTGACTTTGAAGGTACATCACTTTTACAGATCTGGCTTATTTGTGTGTAGACTGTTGTTTCCTCACCTCTCAGGCAGATGCACTGACTTTGAAGATCTGGCTTATTAGTGTGTAGACTGTTGTTTCCTCACCTCTCAGGCAGATGCACTGACTTTGAAGATCTGGCTTATTTGTGTGTAGACTGTTGTTTCCTCACCTCTCAGGCAGATGCATTGACTTTGAAGGCACATCACTTTTACAGATCTGGCTTATTTGTAGATTGTTGTTTCCTCACCTCTCAGGCAGATGCATTGACTTTGAAGGTACATCACTTTTACAGATCTAGCTTATTAGTGTGTAGATTGTTGTTTCCTCACCTCTCAGGCAGATGCATTGACTTTGAAGGCACATCACTTTTACAGATCTGGCTTATTTGTAGATTGTTGTTTCCTCACCTCTCAGGCAGATGCATTGACTTTGAAGGTACATCACCTTTACAGATCTGGCTTATTTGTGTGTAGACTGTTGTTTCCTCACCTCTCAGGCAGATACACTGACTTTGAAGGCACATCACTTTTACAGATCTGGCTTATTTGTAGATTGTTGTTTCCTCACCTCTCAGGCAGATGCATTGACTGTTGTTTTTCCTCACCTCTCAGGCAGATGCACTTGACTTTGAAGGCACATCACCTTTTACAGATCTGGGTACTTATGTAGCTTATTAGTGTGTAGACTGTTGTTTCCTCACCTCTCAGGCAGATACATTGACTTTGAAGGCACATCACTTTTACAGATCTGGCTTCTATGTGTGTAGACTGTTGTTTCCTCACCTCTCAGGCAGATGCACTGACTTTGAAGGCACATCACTTTTACAGATCTGGCTTCTATGTGTGTAGACTGTTGTTTCCTCACCTCTCAGGCAGATGCACTGACTTTGAAGGCACATCACTTTTACAGATCTGGCTTCTATGTGTGTAGACTGTTGTTTTTGAGGTACACCTCTCAGGCAGATGCACTGACTTTGAAGGCCTCTCAGGCAGATCACTTTTACAGATCTGGCTTTATTTGTGTGTAGACTGTTGTTTTATCCTCACCTCTCAGGCAGATGCATTGACTTTGTCTGTCTACAGGCCTTTCGGCAGACACATCTGACTTCATCAAGCATTTGTTGACCTGGTTATCTTCCTGGATAGTTTTGAGGGACACAGAGTAACCATATTTGTGTGGAATTCTCTTTATCCCTTACCTATAAGTGTTGCCACTGGAGAACCCGTCCAGGGAAACCATGTGTAGACTGGTCAGCCCTCAAGGAAAGGTAGGGGAATATCGTATGCATTCTTTGCTATCCAAGGAGGCTTCCATAATTGCAGAGTTAACACATGACGCTCTGGTGCTAGGCTCATCCAAGGAAGCAGTACATTCTGCACATGTCTTCTCAACCTCACATCCATATGTTGAGCTGTCCACTCGTCACGGGCTACACCCTCTAGAAATCAGCAGGGAGCAGACTGCGGGTCCAAGACTTCAATGGCCACACAATTTATATCCATTCTTTTTACACGTGCTAGAAACCTTTCTTGTTGTTTCACCTGGACACGTAGCATGAATGACAGTATGAAGAAAACATCCATTTAACATTCCTTTCCTGTTCGGTCACAACACTCTGGCATGTACAGCTAGAGCAAACAGTAAAAGACTTTCTCAGACATGACAACTTTGCTGTCGCGCATTGGGACACGTATCTGATGGAAATTTGAGCTTAACCAGAGGACTGATATTGGCAGGTTGTCATGGTGTGCCTCATTGGGATGACAAAGATGTTGAGGGCCAACAAAGGATGTCGTAGACAGAACTATCCCACGAGAAATCACCCATATGAGATGTTGCTCGTCTAAGCTGCGAGCAAATCTCATGGTCTAGGACTGAGTCTCAGCAGTTGTTTTTTCCCCACCCGACAGACTTTTTAACCGAGAGTTGTCATTTAAGTAGTATATTCGGCCAGTGATTGTTTCGCATGAAATTAGACAGACGTTTTCACAAATGCACTGGGGGTGAGCTAATGAGAACCAGACTGATCACTACATCTCTGAGAGCCATCAACTCCGAGATCCCCAGCCAGTAGGGTTCTGGTCTCAAAGGCAAGCCCTTATCCGTAGTGCATGACATGGATGTGTGGCAGGAGACTTGCATGAGGATCTGTAAAACAAGCACAGAGCCTGTTGGTGCCTGAGGCGAGGTATGGAGTAACTCATTATACACATCACAACAGCCTTAACTTTCCCTCATGCCTGTGACCAAAATTACAACGCTATTAAAAAAATAATTTCATGTTTTCACTTTTAAAAAAGCTATACAAATAAAATTAATTAAAAAATGTAGTAGGAATAAGACTAACCTAAATGAATAAATCGTCCACTGTCATCTTTTTCTCCAAGAGGAGAGCCTTCCTTTTCTAAATCTTTACGATATCGTTTGATATTCTTCACCATCAAGTCTTTGCGTGTCAGCTCAGCATGGTTAGGAAAGTGATTGATTACTCTGTAATACAAATTTACAGTCATGTTAAACAATTGACAAATATTACTCATGATTAATCACAGCTGTTTAAAGTTCTGGACAAATTCTTTTCAAAGCAAGCTTCAGAAAACATTCACATTATTTATCATATTTTAAAATTTATTTTTCAGCTAATTGTTATATCTTTTTCTTGTTAGTGTTCACCGGCTGTAAACTCTGGTGAAAGTCCTGGTTGTTCAATCCATTTCTGGACTCTGGTTTTATTCCAGAATTGGATTTTTGCATGCACATCTGTTTACAGATCTGGTTTATTTGTAAGCAGATCGTTGGTTTCTGGCCTCTTAGGCAGATGCACTCAGACTTCAAAGAAAATGCCCCTACTTAGTCTACTTTTATGAGTTTGTTAGGAGGCAGGAGGTTTATTCTTTTCCAACCCCCTTCCCCCCCCCCCCCCCCCCCCCCCTTAATGTGGCCCTAGAACCAAAACAGGAATAACTGTTATGTTACCAGATTCAATCCTCATTACTTTATGTCTTTGTACATTTAATATTTTGCTTCCTCAGTTGTCTTGAGATGGATACTGGCATCGATGTACTTGTTTGCAGCTTACTTGCAATATTTGCATCATTCAGGTATTTTAGAAAAAAATTGGTTGTCCGGTCTACTGGATGTAGCCACATATTGCTTTGCAGCTCCTCCAGGAGAGGACATACTTTCAAGACATGTTTTGCAGTGTTTTTGGTGTGAAGACACTGACTGAAGGCTGTTTGGTTCATTCCTAATTTATGTGAACTGCAGTATTTTAGTGTGTAAGCCAAATATTGTGACTTGATCTGTTCTGTTCAGATGATTGAGAAAATCATATTCATGGTAATGACCTGTGTCTGTTTCCAATCTGTTTTCCATTTTCTCTAAATGAGGGTTTTGATTTCTGAAAAAGATAGTGGCTGGTTGTTGAGTTTTCCTTTTTTAAACTTGTTTATTTTCTCACTCTTTGAGCTAGTCTTCAACTAACTCAAGACATAGATAGTATCAGATTGAACACTTTGTTTTTTCAACTGATCCATTTACAAAAGCCATGTCCTGGCAATATATGCAAACACCACGACTTAAACTTCCATTTTTGGGTAACAGCATCTTTACACAGTTGAAACCAAATATAGTGGAAATTCAGGTTTGTCACCTATCCAATTCAGAACATTCCTAGTCCCCTCCATTGTCTTCAATTTATACCTGGATTTCACTGATTTGAAAAACAAACACAAAAAAGTGAATTCTTCAAAGGTCACTTATTATTTGTATCTAACCTGTTTGACAGTCATTCAGCCAGATTTTTCTGAGATTTTATTTCATTCTTAGACATCTATTGTTAATCTACTCTGAAATAATTAACTAAATGAACTTACTGATCATCCTGCAGCCGAAAACCACTTTCCACACTGAAGATGCCTCTTATGTTGTGAACTCCGGCCCTGAGAACATTTTCAGACAATGATAAATCATTATTATCAATAACTTATGTTATTATTTAACTTGAAACATTAGCTATTTGCACAAACATTTTCCTCTTCAAAAGTGTAATTGAATGAGCCCACAATATCCTAGTTATTGTTTTTAATGTTTTGTATCCAAGAAAACAAAAGTAAATCTCTGACTCACATCTTGAGGGGTGATATGGGGTATGGTGCTAGTTCCCAATTTTGTACAGATAAATGGGCCCTTAATAGGTTACGTGATAAATATCATATCCATATGACATTTAAACCCCAGGACATTGCTTGGTAAGTAGGTAAAAAGTCAAGTAAAATATCCTTCTCCACACCTTCCAATGCATTGGACTACAGGGTTAGAGCTATATTGTATATGCCAAACAGGACTTGGGGGGTAATGTGGTCAACATCACAGTGGCGGCCGTGTTTTTCCAGGACTCTACCTCGTACCCATGTGAGACTTTCATATTCGTCCCAGGGTCTGCAGGCGTTGTTGGTAATGAGAGAGCTGATAGACTGGCAGGCACTGCATTAATTGAGGATGGCCGGCCCATGAATCACGCAGACATTGTCATTGTCCTTAGAGAGATAGGACGTTTTGAGGATTTTGGAAGCAACGTGTCCACATCACTTCTAAGAATACGCGAATTGGGAGTAAAGATCGGCAGAGACAGGCATGAGAAGCACACTGGACGCACACAAAGTCTTGTTAACCAACATAGGACTGGTACTATTAACCGCACGACGCTGATGAATATGTTGAGAGGGGAATCTGAGCGCCTATGGATGCGTCCGGAGTGCTGTGAACATAATCTAACTCATAACTTAAGGTTGGGTTGACCTGGAAGTCAAGGTCACCTCTGAAAATGTCTCGCTCGGGAGGAGGGGACATTTCCTGGTATCTATTATTACTGTCACTACTATCTGTATTTTACTACTTTTTATGTTGCCATGGACTGTACAGATTAGGATGTTTAATTTTTCCTCTGACAGAAAAACTTCATAACTTTACAGGGGGTCGAACCCGGGTCTTCTGCATGAGAGCCCTCATGCTGCAACCTTTCAGCCAGTCCATCCTCTGGTATCTATTATTAAATAATTCTTGTGTGTCAGGGTTTTAAAAACAAGACCACTGGGTCAGCAGGCAAGTGTACAAATAATTGCATCCTCATGGTCACAACTCACTATAGTACATTAACCTACCAGTAAAAATTCCAGTCTTCCTCACAGCTAACTTGAATCCAGCCGTGATTCTCAAAATTATTAAGCAGCACAGATTTGTCAAAGTCGGTAGCATATTTTATCCGTGCCATTTTGTTTCACAGATGAAAGTGGCTGATTTTCAAATGATTGCTTGCTAAACCTGAACCTAATAAAAAAATTAAATAATGAAAACATTACATGCTTCATGTTAATGGATCTTAGGTGGGTAAAAGGCAATGATACATTTAAAATGGATTATGTAAGATGTCCTCAAATTGTAAGATGACTGACTACACATTAATTCAGTCAGGCATCATCTGTATACTGAAGGTAATACATGATAAATTGTTACAATCTGATAAATGATTCCAACATTATACATTGTTACAATCTGATAAATGATTCCAAAATTGTACATTGTTACAATATGATAAATGATTCCAACATTATACATTGTTACAATCTGATGAATGATTCCAACATTATACATAGTTACAATCTGATAAATGATTCATTATACATTGTTACAATCTGATAAATGATTTATTATACATTGTTACAATCTGATAAACGATTCCAACATTATACATTGTTACAATCTGATAAATGATTCATTATACATTGTTACAATCTGATAAATGATTCCAACACTATACATTGTTACAATCTGATAAATGATTCATTATACATTGTTACAATCTGATAAATGATTCCAACATTATACATTGTTACAATCTGATACATGATTCCAACATTATACATAGTTACAATCTGATAAATGATTTCAACATTATACATTGTTACAATCTGATAAATGATTAATTATACATTGTTACAATCTAATAAATGATTCCAACATTATACATTGTTACAATCTGATAAATGATTCCATCAAGAGTTCTAAGAAATACGTAACTGAAACACAGAATATATAGTCAACACAATCAATAAACTGGGTCTGTCTAGCACCATATGCCTCATGTAAAAATGGTGTGAAAAGGCTTATTTACGTTACTAATGGCTTTCATTTTAAACTCTAGGCAGATATAAATCTTCTTCTTCTTGTTAGCGTTCACCGGCTGTAAATAATGCAGAAAGTTCTGGTTGTTGGTCCACTTCTGAATTTTAGACTTGATCAAGAAGCTGAACGTTGCATGCATATCTGTTTTACAGTTTGCCATGCAGGTACACTCTGACTACAGAGGAAGAATCTCTAAGTAGTCGCCTTTTAAAACATGCTTGATAAGGAGGCAGTGGTCTAGCTCTTGGAACCGACACAGAGAAAACAGATATAAATCCTTTACCGCATCTACAAATCTTTTAAACATATATTGGGAGTTTTATATAATTTATTAAATGTACTTAAATTATTTACATATTCCTGTGGAAGAAAAACTAATAAATATGTATTAAATTACATAAAGCCTCAAAAATAAATTTAAAATGTAGAGCTAAAGATAAATGATTAGATGATGTATTTCTGTCTAGAGCTAAAACTTTAAAAAAATTATTAATTGATTACATAAACAAACCTCTGAATTATGAGTCTGAATGATCATGTTTAAAAATATACACTAACAGGGTCTCAATAAGTTTGCTTCTGCATGAGTTGCATCCATAACTTTTCAATTGTTTGAGTGATAGGGTTAGGGCTAACCCTAATTCATATATATATATATATATATATATATATATATATATATATATATATATATATATATATATATATATATGTATATATATATATATATATATGTATAGGCCTATATTCCTATATATATATATATATATATATATATATATATATATATATATATATATATATATACACACACACAAGTCGACAGGTCTAACATCTACAGCTACCAGTTTCTTAATCGGTAAAGCATTATTGCCTATCTGTGTCGGAGCTGATGGTGTGCCTGCCATATTTGCTGGAAATAAATCGTAATTTTACATATCAGTGAGGCCCTGTTATGGTATATTTTTAAACGCGATCACTCAGACCTATACTTAGACCTATATCATCATTTAGAGAAAAGCCAAAAAATATATATTTTTAAATAATATTAATATAACTAGCCCTGAAATTGTAATATCTGTTATAATGTTCTTTGTTTCCAAACTAGTATGTTGTATCGGTATGATTTTGATCGTCTGCAGTTTTTCCAATGACAATGACGGTTTCCTGCAATGGATCATATTCATATTTCGAGACTATCAATCTCTAGTCTTGGGACTCATATTTAATCAGACAGGTAAAGTTTAAACAGTGAAGCCTGGCTGCAGATATCTCCAACACTCTCCGACTTGAGCCCAAGAATTGATGTTTAAAATTAACTAATTAATAGTAGTATTAGTTGATTTGTTTAGTTCAGCAGACGAACAGCCGCTGTAGGAAGAGCGTCCTTAGTTGCAGCTCATTTCACTTCCGGTTATCTTCACGACGTCGTCCGTTCACGCGAGACCTTCTTCTTTTGTCAAAATCTGCTTGTGCCGCTAGGCGTCGCAGTCTATCAGATGATCGGCAACCGAGCCAGGGCGCGCTCAGTCGCTTCATATGCCGTGATGTTATGAAGTCTCAAGTTGTCCGTGACTCCTTCAATCCATGTTCTTCTTGGTCTTCCCCTGCCTCTTGGTGTTCCGATTTTCATGTTGTATGCTCTTGATGCTGGCATCGTTGGTTCCATTCTCATTAGGTGACCAAACCATTTCATTCTTTGCTTCTCAATAAATTTAACGATGGGTATGGTTCCAATAGTTCTTGTAATCACATCGTTTCTCACTCGATCTCTTCTGGTTTTATTCGCAGCCATTCTCAAACATCTCATTTCACAGGTGGTTAGTCTTCTCTCGTGTTCTTTTGTTAATGTCCAAGTCTGACATTGATAACCTAATGTCGGTTAAAAAAATAAATTTATAATTTATAAATCGAGACCAGCCCGTCTTAATTTCTCTGGGGCGAATCCTTACCCATGCAGAACTGCTTGGGATTATCACAATATGGAACAAGAAGAAAATAGTAAAGCAAAGGACTCTTTTTAACCTTTTCGGGCGTATTTATTGGGCATATTTAAAGACCAATCGATACGCGGTGGGTGACGTGGTCAATATCATGCTGCCCGACTTGCCAGGAGACAAACCATAGATCGATCAATGGATTCGTGTCGAAATGGTTAAGCCAATTGCCTAGCACCTTGACGGTCGTAGGTTCGTTTCACGACTGTGTCGCTTAGTTCAGGGCTGCAATTTTAATTAAGAATCCTGAGGATCGTCACCGGGGCTACAGAATTCGTTTTTAATGTGACACTCCTGACAGACGACTAGTAGTTTTGGAGAGAGAGAGAGAGAGAGAGAGAGAGAGAGAGAGAGAGAGAGAGAGAGTTCTTTAGTCTCCATCTCTTTCTCCTTCCTGTCAAAATAAAATCAAAATGGGATGCTTGATTTAAGTTGTTCCATCTATGCCATGTTAAGGTAGCTAGGTAGTTGTAACCCACGAGAACATCACACAAGCGATAAACTCCCAGTGACACAAAGTGCCACCATGCGGATGAGGATCACCGGTGGAAGGTCTCATAAACCCCTTTCAGCCGCTAGGCCATGTCTATGCCCCGGACTATATTCAGGGTTCCCGGCAAAAGCCAGGGTGGGGCTTCAAACCAAAAATTGCATCCCACGTGGGGACGACTTTCACAAAAACAATATCATGTTAATATCTTACTTCTTCGATGTTGATAAAAGATGTTATTGATAATCAAGTCATGTTCTGCACACAGATTCAGCAGTTGTTCTCCGTTATAATTACATTCAGTTGTCCTATCGCTGAAGGGTCCCAGATATTTCTTCCATGGCGCTCTCCAACTGTTCATTATCATTGGGTGCCTTGTCGACTGGTGTGGGCGATCATGCATCTCCACAATCCGCGATCTCCTGCAGCATGTATCAGCTTGTGTGCCGACACACCTCCATACCATGCAACAAGACTCAAGAATCTTCTCTCGATGTCTTCCTCTATCCCTCATTCAACAGATCTTTCCAGTGGTCAGAACCTGTTAAATTTTCCCTCTTCTCATAACATGACTGTCTCCTTCTGATATCTGTGATAAATTGTCTCCCGCCTTTTTCAAAACTTCTTGGTTGCTCTTTTTGGCTGTCCAATGTATTTTAATTAGGCATTTTTACGTAAATACCAAATTACGGAGGCCTCAAAAAATTGGCCTGCCTACCGATTGTCTAGGACTTACAGCCATATGTCAAAACTGGATGTATGTAGCAAGCAATATTTTTCTAACCTTCAGTGACAGAGATATATTGAAAATGTTCTTTATTTAATAAAATGCAATTTTTGCCTGTTCTATTATGTTTCTTATCTCCGTTTTGCATCTTCCATCTGATGTCAGGCTCTGTGGCTAAGTCGATGCAAACGCTTCGTAATGCCGGGGTGCCGGGCTCGATCCCAGCTGCGGGCCATGCGCCTTGCGTTAGTTTCGGCAGTGGTATCAGGGCGCCGACCGTTCAGTAGCAATGGCAAACTAGTGGACGTAAATTTGCCTAGAGAAACCACACAACAGCCAGGGGCTGCTGGGGTTGGTTCTGCAACGTCCTGTAAAGGATTCGCAACTAACCTTACCTATCTGATGTTATCCATGTGCCCAGATACTTAAATTTCTGTACTTGCCCCAAAATAATACCATTTACTGTTATTAAACATTTAGGAATAATTCTTTTCTTTAATACTTCCATTACTTCTGCCTTTCTTTTTTTTTTTTTTTAAACTGAGGCCCATTCTTTCACTTTGTAACACCACAATGTCTATCATTTCATGTAGCTCTTTCTAACTTGTTGCTATCAAGACTGTCATTAGCAAATCGCCTCATATAGGAAATAGGAAAGTAATTATTCCGTCCGGATTAAAACGCTAAAAAATCTGGCAGCGCAACGAAAAATGGCAGACGAGACGCCACGAACCTCCACTAGAGTCACCAAGTCTTTTTATAAAGCCAGTATTTCTAGCTTCCCAGAGAGTCCGTTAGGCGCAACACCTCGTCCAGATCTTAGGCAACACTATCCTGCTCCACCACCTCCGGTTGAATTGAAATCAGTCTACACATCATATAAAGAATGTATCATAATGTATGAAAAACTGGAACTCACTTCTCAGACTTCTGCTAATAGATTTTTTTTTTTCAATCAATGAATGTTTGGTTTAGTGGTTCACCGTATGAAACTTCAGTTGACAGTATTGTTTCTTCATCTACTTCATGCAATTCTTATTCTGGACTTCCAGAACTCGACTTTTGCATGCACTTATATTTTACAGATCCTAACATCCTTTGCAGTTTGTATGAGGACATGGACGGTTCTTCGCCTCTTGGGACTTCCTCCCTGCTGCACTGGAAAAAGTGAGAAAAGTCACCAATAATAATACATACTTACCTATCCTCATAACATGTTGCGTTAGGGTTGCGTGGGTCTATTTTCTGGTTCACCCCCATCCACCCCCAAATGGGGCCTTGGAACCCACATGGGGTACCGGAACACACTGGACTACACTACTAACCAGCTTTTTTAAAGTTGGCTGTAACAGGGTTGCGTACTCATCCTCTGTAGCACTTTCCTGTTCAGAAGGGTTTTCGGTTTGGCATTATTTTGCAGGGTTAGGGTTAGGCATTCAAGGTTTGACTTAGGAGCTAATAAAAATTTGCCATTGGACAACTATGTTTTTTTTTTTTCTAAACAGGAAAGCACCAATGGATAATTCTTCATTTGTTTTTAAACAATACGGTGGGCGAATTGTCTGTAGCATCCACAGGTCCGTCGACTGTTTTAGTGTGTGTATTTGACAGTCCGATTAGACAGCGCACTCCACTGCGTCAAAAGTGGTCAGCCATAACGCCAGATCTAACCCCAACCCTAACCCTAACCCTAACCATATGTCTACCCCTGACCAGGTCACCTCTGGGGGGGTCGACCCACCTGGGAGGTCACAACCACCTAAATTTATCGGTCTTGAGGCACCAAATACTGATCGGCACTTTTTAAAAAAAAAATAACAGATTTCCCCACAACGTAAAAAAAAAAAAACCCTACAGATATGGGGGAGGCCTTTTTTTGGCAGCCACATGTAGTATCGACTATCATCTGCTGTCTTCTTTGATTCGTTGCTTGGTTTACAACGCTCACTGGTATACGACTATACGACCTGTGTTTGGAATAAGACTCACTTGCTAGTACTTGTTAAGTCTGAACCAGATCCAAGTAGGGAAAAGAGATAGAAACAAATCACAGAATTTCAGATTCCTGAAGTTTTATTGGAAGGGGACTCTAGCAGTCACTCCATTGCTGTAAAGCAGCACATCCAATAATAATAATGGACGTCTCCTACAAAAAAGTTAGGAACAGTTGGGTCTATATCTGTTCACACCACCACCCCCCAAATGGGGCCATTGGAAATCACATGGATCTGCCGGAACTTTTGTATTTATGCATTTTAGTATTAAGCACTGTTTAAATATACTGTAACACAAAATGGCCATTAATGTTCATAAAAAAAACAGACTTTGTTTTGTAGTGGAGATCGTATTCACAATCTTTAAAAAATTTAACTACTTGTTGAGTTCAGTACAGCAACCATAATAAAAATGACAGTTGAGAAAAATGTGGAAGTTGCTGTAGCTAAAATCCTGTATCTTCTATTTGTTTTCAGATACTTCACATTCTCTGAGTAATTGATGACAGTGCCTCAGACAGGGCATTTGCACTGGTACAAAGAAAAAAATCAGATTCGCCACATCACGTGGGGGAGTGGACTGCAGACTTTTTAGATCTGAAACCTGAAGGCAGCACAAGAAAGGCATTGCTGATTCTCACGCTAATTTTTCTGGCAGCCTTAATAGCTCTGGGAGCAGTGTATTCTGGCTTCCCCAGGCCGTGAGAGTCAGTGTAGGAACAGCTGAAGCAAAAAAGGGACCAAGGCTTGGTGTAATATAGTTCATTCATTTAACCCTAGTTGCATGTTAGTGTTTGACACCAAGCATCCTTTAGATTCAGCAGAAGTTTGAGTGGATAGTTCTAGTGCCTGAGTGCCTGTAACCATTTATGTTGTGGTGAGTATAGCGTACACTATATACCCCTAGATTGTGACTTTAACAAGGTCTTTTCTGCATTTCCTAGTACCACGTGAAACCATAAGCTTTCTATGGATTGATGACATTAAAGAGCTTCTGCTTGACACAAAATGATAATAGACATTTCTACCCATCAAGCAATGGATCACAAATTACTCTGTATAACACATCATCAATGAATAATCGCCTACTTTGTTGGACAGTGGAGCGCCTTAATAAAATGTCTTTATAAGAAATTACTGACATAAATGTAACCAAATAAAAACAAAGCTATCAATTTACGAAGTTGCAGTAGGAAAAAATAGGGGTATCTTCTATTAATTTTCAGAGACTTCACATGCAACGTCAGTAATGTAACAATGGGGCAAGTCAATATTTCACACAACTGAGGCAGCCTGGAATCACAACGAAGGTGGCAGATTGGACTGCAGACTTTTTGGATCTGAATTCTTTACAGGCATGTTACAGGCATTGCTGCCTCACGCTAATTTTTGGCAGTTGGGTTTTTGTAGGCAGAGTCATTTTTACGTTCAGTCAGTTTACCATTGCCCAAGCATCCTGTGGATTCTGAACTGTCAGCTGTAGTTGAGTACCACTGTCGAAAAATACGCTTTTTCGGGGACGCACAACTTGCTACCCATCAAGTTCTACAATTGGGATCGAACAGTAGCACCCCTAAAAAATGCATTATGAAGATGTAGTCAATGTTCGCACTGTCTTTTGACAGTTGGGGTTTGGAGGAGATTTCTCAAGTGCTATATAGAGCAGACCTGAGTTGAGAAAGTAAATCATGGACAGACGGCAAATAAGTGAGAAAAAAAAATTATGTGGAAGCTGCAGATCTATGGTTTTATAGTGCAAACACCAAGGACAGATGCTTAGCGTAAAGAAGATGTCTTGAATGAAATTGACCTGTGAAGATACCTGATTCATCATCCTCCAACATATATCATGTAGGGCTTGTATTCTATAGTCTTTCTTTCTGTTCTTTCTTGTACAGTCCTTTTGGTCTCATAGATAAACTTCTGTCTTTCTATCTCTCTTCTATCTTTCTACTTCTTTGTATTAGTGCTGATCAGTGCATTGTGTTTACTTGTTAGATATATTTTGATCTCATGGATGGTCCCAGCAGCTTTGTCCTGTCTCAGTGGTGTTTGTCTCAGGGTTTATCTTGGACGTCCTGACTTACTCAATACATTTGATGCCACGGTGTGTTGCACAGTTTTTATTTTTAAACCGTGTAGAGCAGCTGGGCCCCTCACCTAGCCCTCCTCCTTTCTTATCCAGGCAGTGAAAGTGATTACCTGTATATAATGGGGCCGGTCAGTGTTCTTGGATCACAATGTGAGAATGGGAAAATTGTAATATGTTAACGGGAATATTGGGATTGACAGGGTGGTGAGGGGCAGGGGGAAGAAGTCTGCATGAAAGTGATTTACAGCTGTGGAGCTACATAATTACCTATGCCACATGGCATGGACTAGAAAGAAAAAAAGTAAAATGTTGCATTAGTAGTTTCATTAAATCTAAATTTACTTTTATATTCAGTGCTTTCTTTTTATTGTCATAATGTGTACTCACCATATTTTTCTATTTCTGCTTTCAGATATTCAAGTGCTAATTGTAATTCCCTCCATATTATCTTAATTTGTGTGACCTTTCTCAAGCTGTGTTGGATTTCATTATTGTACCTATACTGTATCCTTAGAATGTATGGCCATGCAGTTGTTGGTGATTCCAGGAGTGTTTTCAAAGACAAACCTTAGTAATTATGCTGACCTTGTGGTAATCCCGGATATTGTTTTGGGGTCTTATCATCAGAAAACACTGAACATTGCTAACTCATGCAAATCAGATCCTTGGTATTGTTCAGTGTTTGCTTATGAGAAAACTCTGGGACATTGTTCAAGAGAGCTATCAGTATCTCTTGTTTGAAAACAGCTGGAATTTGCATTTTGAGGGAAAATAGAGCTGTAAGCTGAAAATATCTAGACATTTGACATACTAGTAGATAGCTGAATCTCTAGTCCTGCCAGGTGTAAATCCATTTTTATGGATGTATTTCTTCGCTGTTTCTTTATAGGGGATTAGTTTTTATACTGTGAAAGCAAGGAGTTAATAAACATATTTCATGCTTTATTGAAACAAAGGCTAGCATAACATGTTTTTAATGTCAGTTAAAGAGAAAATCTGCTAGTTATGAATAGAAAGTTGATCAAAAATAAAAATCTACAAGTAAAATGAAATTATTTAATAAATAATATAAATAAATTAAATAATACAAAGTTAGTTACCATTTATAAACACTAGAAACAGGCAGTGATTATTTGTTTGCCATAAAAGAAAAGAAAATGGAGCACATTGCGACAGCTTGAAAGATTCATGGAAAGAAAATTAGTGGAGGTCAGTGAGAGACAATGCATTTCATGCTATTGAAGAGTGTTAGTATGTGAGCTTTTGCATGCTGTTGGAGAAGCATGATTGCCAGCAGAATTAGAGGAAGACAGTGAGAGAAAATTCTGGTCATGCCATGGAGTGGTGTCAGTATGAGCCTATACATACTGTTGGAGAAGCATGATATTGATACGTAAGTGATCACATCCCCTCCTCATTTAAACAGAAATACACCTTTGATGTGGCATATGAAAGTATTGTGATCAAATCATTTAACATAGCGGTATAGTTCATAAAATCATAGTATCTGCTCAAGTAATTGCTAATACAGATCACTTCATTGTTTGTTTCTTCAGCATACACTGTGTTTAGTATTATGTATATGCTATACATGAAACATTATTGTAAGTATGTTCATTCTTTATGGGTAGCATAACAATCTTTTAACTTGTGAGTCATTAGCTTGGTATGGAAGGTGCCTTGTGTACATTTTCATACAACCACATATTGATTGTAGCATGTCATAGATTAAGCTAGGTTTGAAACCAGGTTCCGAATTCATCACCGGGCAAGATGTCTTGCTCTGATATCATCTGGAGATCATGCCAACTCCTACACTTATGGTATGGTTGTTGTTTTTTTAAATTTATATGATTAAACATATTTTAGTTTGGGTTGGGGTAGGTTCACATAATTTGGTTTCTTGTTTTTAATTTCATGTTAGACTAATTTATTTAAAATTATAAATGACTGGCTTTGCTTGTAATCACTACTGCTGATTTTTGTTTTAATTATTCATATATTTTTAATATTATCCATTTTATTTTTACCACATAATATTTATGTTTGTTTCTGACACTATTAACCTGTATTAGTTGTACTTCTGCCATTTCCGCTTTACTTTGCACAGGTTGTTCCAAATAATTTAGATTGTTAGATTCACATGGGGCTGATTGCTCTGCTTTGCCTTAGGTTCTATAAGATTAAATTTAATTTGTCATGAAACTGTAGCGGACATGGGAGTTCAGTGAAATAAAAGTCTAACATACATAAAAGTCTAACATACATCAAAGTCTAACATACATAAAAGTCTAACATACATAAAAGTCTAACATACATAAAAGTCTAACATACATAAAAGTCTAACATACATAAAAGTCTAACATACATAAAAGTCTAACATACATAAAAGTCTAACATACATAAGAAGCAGGTACACATTTTGTGTAGTTAGTTGAAATCCCAGGTCTTCAGGCCGCCTCCTGCTGGCTTCTAAAGGCATAGCCCATGAGGATTTAAAGGCTCAGTATACAGATGTGAGGTTTAAACAATCATGAGCAGGACGTGGTGAGCCCAGTACCCCTGTTTTGGTTGTGCATTTATGGACGCCTCCTTAGATGGTAAAAGCTACTCATGATCTGCCTTCTCTTAAAAGCTGACCAGCATTATATGGATGCTGTGGATCGGCCTTGTGGGAGGCATCACCGGTGAACTAACAAACACAGATGACCACACAGTTATAAGACTGCAGTGTCCTCAAGAACTAACCAGGAAGCCTGACCAGGGTAACCCAATGCCTGCAGAAGTCGGATGTGTCAACCGATATTGCATCCATGTTATAAACATGGCACAACGCATTTATGTCTTTGGATGAACACAGAAGAAGAAACTATAATTTAATGGTGAGAAGCATGGTACCACAGTGGCTAGCATACATGTCCACCGGCTGGTCATTTGTTTGAACCCCCTCCCCCAGAAGGCAGGGAACTTTTACAAAATAACCTTGTCATCCTGGCAGAGCCAGCCTAAAAACTGATACCAGGACATGTTCTGGGGAAATAAAATACTGGGAAGTGTATTGGGAAAGTAAAGATGACTGGGGCGATGTTGATCACATCATCCATCAGTGGTGATTAATGTTGGAAATTATGGGCTGTCACCATGCAGCTTTTGTTTGAAAAGGGTCCTGTACTTTAACAAAATTCTGCCTAGATGCCAGTTAATGAATGAATCAAATAGGATGAATACTCTACTGGATAAATATAGTTAACAAGAAGCAGCAAACAGACATGAAGCTGCCCACAGAGATTTGTGTATTATTTTTATAGTGAGTGGTATAACACCTCTCTAAAGTTGACATTATATTGGAATTTGAACTCTGCGCTTGCTGCTGAAGATGGTAACAGAGCACTTGTGGGACTGTTCCGAGTTCTTAGTTCATAATTAAGTTAATAAAAATGACTGATTTAAATATTCATCATAGACATACATCAGTAAATGTTGAACAATTCTTAAACAGAAAATGTTCCTTTTTAAGAAATCACCATAATTTTTTTTGTCGTAAGAATGACAGCAAATGTAAGTTATGTTGGATATAAACTGTTTGGCAGCTACAATTTTTAAGATGAAACTTCTTGTTTCACAATTGCACTGTTAGTATTGATTTACTGTATCTCTGTTTTTCTCAGAGTTTGTTTACTTTGACTGTCCCCACTTTCTATCCTTAGCGCTATTCTTACCTCTCTTTCTTTTGTTTTCTTTGACTCTTTCTGCCTTTCTCCCTCGCTATTTTCATAGCTTTCTCTGTTATGCTGCCTATTTTCCCCCCACACATTCTGTTGTTTTTGTTTCTTTCTCTGTCACATATGTTTTTCTTCATATTATCTCTCATTTTTTAATGTCACTGTTCCTTTCTGATCATCCCTTTTTCCCTTCCATCCCCTCTCTCGTTCTCTTGTGTGTAAACTGTATCCATAAATTTACATTTCTACACTGTTCATCTTTAACAAGATAGGGCACAAAATAACATTTATAGCAATTTTCTTGTTATTGTCTTTTGATAAAGTATCTGAGCACGTAGTGACAGTTCACATTGTCACTCGGGTGAAAGAATGTTCATTATTGTTGGTGTGTATAATAAATAAAAAAGATCTTATCACAGTTTGTTAGCAGGCATAATGTAATAAGTATTACCTGCCATTTTATCTATCGTGTTTAATCTCCTAGCAACAACACTAGACATACCCAGCCAGCCATGGTATCCAGTGCCGTAAATCTATTTCAAAGTCGAGTACTGGACTTATTAATGTTTTGCATATGTATAAGGTCATAATATAGTGAGTATTTCTTTTTTTAAACTTCAAATATTCCCAGTTTTAAACCTGTACAGAAATATATTCAGCTTGAAGAGCACATTGATTAAACAGAACAAATGAGTATTAGCAGAAAACAAAGAGCCATCGACGTAAAGATAAAATGCCAGTGTGAAACAAGTGCAAGAATTTGAAATATTTGGGGAGGGTTGTTTCACACAGTGGTAGACTCCACAGAGAGACAGAAATGAGAATCCAACAAGCCAGCAATGTTACTTGTCGACTTATCCTAATCTTGCAACACCTGGCTATGCCAATACGGATAGATAAAATTATGAAAACAGTCTTTTTTTACAGCATTAGATTACCAGTGTCAGACTTGTACATTAACTAAAGAAAAGAACACAAGAGAAAACTAACCGGCTGTGAAATGAGATGCCTTAGAAAGTCTGCAGACAAAACCAGGAGAGATTTTGTGAGAAAGGAAGATATCAAAAGAAACTGTTGGAACAATACAGATCTTTAAGTTAATAAGAAACAATCACTAAATTGGTTTTGCCACCTGGTGAAAATGAATACAGTGGTGCAGACAGTGAGAGCATACAGTATGAAAATGGAAACACCAAGAGGCAGAAGGAGACCTAGAAGAATGTGGAATGAAGGAGTCATTAACAACCTAAGACTTTGGAACACACCACAGGGTGTACTTCTAGAATAGAGCTGCTGTTTGTTGAGTCAACAGGTTGTCATTGATTGATTTATTTAGTTCAACATACCTTCACCATGACCTTTTAAAAAAAATGTGTATTGAAAAAATATTGCGGCAGCATGTGTACAGTGGTTGTGCTATTGTGGCTCACATTTCTGTCATGATTGATAATTTATTTTCATCCTTGAATCTTGGGACTGTGTTAGAGTGGTGGCTAGTATGCTGTCTGAAGGCGTCGTGGTCCTGGGTTCAGATACTGCAGGAAGTGGAATTTACGAGTGATCACACTGCTCTGTAATCAGTCACAACTCACAGTGGGTTTCTGGGAGATAAGGCAGGCCTATGTGATATGAACATCGTCTTATCATTTACTGGCTGTAACCTCTGGTAGAAAGTTCTGGTTGTTTGTCCCCTTTAAGACTTTGATCATGTTCCAGAACTTTAGATTTGGTTGCACGTCTGCTTCACAGATCTTGCTCAAAGGCATGCAGACCGTTGGTTCCCCGCCTCTAAGACAGATGCACTATGACTTGAAAGAAAAAGAAAAATGTAAAATTGTCATCCCCACATAGAGCTAGTTGCCCCATCAGGTGCCATATAGACCAGATTATGTTGTTCTAGGACCAGTACCCCAGTCCCACTAGAAGAAAAGATGGTGTTTAAACTTGTACCTTTTTGCCTAATGTTCTGTTCTGATGAAATGTTTCCTGTTTCTTTTGAAATGGAGCCTTCACAGTACAGTTTGATTCACACTTTTATAGTGATTAGAACTTATTTTCACCTGTATTTATGTGACTGATTGCTAGTAGTGATTATATGTAATTAAATTTCTGTTCAGTTGTTTTTCTTCAATTGGAGCCAGATGTAATGGAGACTTTATAATTAGTTCACTTTGAGATGTAAATGTTATGTGATTCACCCTTTTAAAAGTAGTGATTTTAAGTCATTTTCATTTATGTTTCTGTGATTCAGCTTTTATTGTAAATATGTGTAACTCTTAACCCTTTACCTTCATACTTCTATCAAAGTGTATTTACAGTAGTTTGCCATATCATATAAAATATGTGATTCACTTTATTAGTAGTTTTTGTCTGTGATTCAGCTTAATTATATTTAACTCTTCTATATTTTAAATTATTTATGTTGTTTAGTGTACTGTATGAAGTATAAAGAGTTGTGTTAAAATAAATAAATATCCACTGAAGAACAACAAATGTTACCAGGTTGTGATCAGATATCTACTGCTGTGTTGTCTCTGCTATGGCACGCCATATTTTAACTTGTGTAAAAATAATTTACATTTAAATGTTTAGGTTAAAGCACTGGCAGTTAGTTATGTATTTGTTTCCTTTAGCTCTCATACAGTACTAAGCAAATCACCATGCATTTACTAAAACCCTATCAGATTATGTTTTTATCAGTTAATTGTTACCTTTCCAGCTGGAATATTAACTCATTCCATCCCACTTTGTACTCCCAGCTTTTAAACAAAATTTGCCCATAAAAGTATTATTAGAACCATTATTGAAAAAAACCGAGGCTCTTATTAATGTAGACAAAATAAATCCTTTAGAATAAAACGAGTTAAAGGAAAGTTTTGCCTGGGAAAGAAAGCGTTAAGAGATTGTGACACTCATTTTAAGTGCATACCACAATTTTCTGCAAAGAACAGGACACTAAAGACTGAACATGTACGTGCACATAATGAAGGCTGCACAATCCATCCCTGCCAAACTGCTCTCCAAACACCAGAGCACAAACTGTTGAGCTGTTCCTACAGCAAAACCTGCCAGAAAACACCTGGCCAGAGGAAAGAGACATCCAGGAAAACCTTTGGGGAACCCCTGGAGATTTGCTGCCGACCTACCGGTTCATGAAGGCAACATAACTGGTAATCTGAGCTTATGAAACTGACCGCAAAGAAGAAGAAGAATTTCTGTCGGGGAGAGAAGAAACATTTTAATGAAGAAAAACATGCCAGGCATTACTTGCTGGCTGTAGTGAGTGGTCCTGACCCATTGTCTTTGAATGTGTCATTGTTCAGTTCATACAGAAGATCAAGAGTTAAGTCTTTAAATGTGTCATTGTTCAGTTCATACAGCAGATCAGGAGTATGTCTTTGAATGTGTCATTGTTCAGTTCATACAGAAGATCAAGAGTTAAGTCTTTAAATGTGTCATTTTTCAGTTCATACAGCAGATCAGGAGTATGTCTTTGAATGTGTCATTGTTCAGTTCATACAGCAGATCAGGAGTATGTCTTTGTATGTGTCATTGTTCAGTTCATACAGCAGATCAGGAGTATGTCTTTGAATGTGTCATTATTCAGTTCATACAGCAGATCAGGAGTATGTCATTGAATGTGTCATTGAATGTGTCATTGTTCAGTTCATACAGCAGATCAGGAGTATGTCTTTGAATGTGTCATTGTTCAGTTCATCCAGCAGATCAGGAGTTAGTCTTTGAATGTGTCATTGTTCAGTTCATACCGCAGATCAGGAGTATGTCTTTATATGTGTCATTATTCAGTTCATACAGCAGATCAGGAGTTAGTCTTTGAATGTGTCATTGTTCAGTTCATACCGCAGATCAGGAGTATGTCTTTATATGTGTCATTGTTCAGTTCATACAGCAGATCAGGAGTTAGTCTTTGAATGTGTCATTGTTCAGTTCATACCGCAGATCAGGAGTATGTCTTTATATGTGTCATTGTTCAGTTCATACAGCAGATCAGGAGTATGTCTTTGAATGTGTCATCATTGTTTAGTTCATACAGCAGATCAGGAGTATGTCTTTGAATGTGGAGTCTGTTTGTTTGAGTTGAGTTGAGTCAAGAATTGACATCACAGCAATCAGAACATTCCCATGCATGAAACGTCCTCATATTCAGCAACCAGCCCAAAGTTCCAATGCTGATGGTACCGGTCACAATCTGGTTATATGTCCATCTTGCCTTTCCTCTGAGTGTAGTGAGCTGGCTAGACCCTCTGGTTACACCCAGGTGCCTCATTCTCTCTAGGCCATAATAGTCTTCTGTCTCTACTGATTCCGTTGCTTGTTCCCAAAGGGCCTTGACCACATCTGCCTTGTTATTTATCAATTTACCACCCAGTGGTGCGGATCCAGCCAATCGGTCTGCCTGTTCATTACCCACCACACCGGCATAGCCTGGAGAAAAATCCAAAGTATGCTCACCACCCATGACCTTTCCAGTGAAGCTAGCCACTCTGCTCGAAGCATCCCTGTTTTTATCTTTTATGTTCATTGCTGTTGGTTTAAACTACATAACTTTTTCATAATAAACTACAAAACTTTTTTTATATGTCTTCATTTTCATGTTCTTACATTTTAAGGCATTTCTTATGTTGGCTTTATCATACCACATACATTTATGTATCAATTCCGTGTTGTGATATTAGTTTCTGTGACTATTTAAACTTAATAATCAGCATATCATAAATAAGAAACATCGTGGTTGGTTGTTGTGTAATATTTAAAGTAATGATTATTTCTAAGATATTTAACATTTCTATTGATGTTTACTAGAGAGTGCTAAATGGTGACAGAACAGTCTTGCTAGTTCATTGCATTTGTTTATTGTTTTCACAGACCACATTCTTATTTTTGGTGACATTGTTGGGACTCAGATGGTGAAGTAGCTTCTGTTGACTTGTGTGTGTGTGTGGGGGGCGGGGGGGGGGGGGGGGGGGGAGGGGGGGGGGGGGGGGGGGGGGGGGGGGGGGGGGGGGGGGGGGGGGGGGGGGGGTGGGTACTCAGTTATCAGGTAGCTATACTACAGCTTATGGGGGTACTCAAGTTAGCAGGTAGCTTTACTGCAGCATGTGGAAGTACTCAAATTAGCAGCAGCAACAATACAGACTAGGGATACTGAAGTTAGAAGTTATACTGCTTCACTGCTTGTTATAGTCAGAGGACTTATTGTCCAAGTTGGGGTGTCCTAACATATTCACATCTGCCTTGCAAGTTTCATTGAAGACTGCAAACTCAAATCATGTTACTGCACGGTGGTTCCATAATTCCTATCACACTTGTTGATATTGATCCCATCCATCAAACGTTAAAGACATTATATATTATATAATTCATCAGATATTCCTCTTTCTGAGCGGAACCAGAAAGCTACTTCAAGAAAACCACTTTACTGAGATCTTATATTTGACTGTCAAAAGGTGGTGGTTTTTAGCTGGACAGCAACCCTTTTTTTTCACTCAGTATTTTAGCCATGGGACATCACTGCCTTGTCAAGAGTAGGTAATTCATCAGAATCGGAAAGCTAAAACTATGAAACCATAACTTTTGAAGAGAACAAACATGTTTTAACTTTTGTATAGATGTTTGTCGGCATCTCTGGCTTAGTGGTTGTGAACACAGTTCAGTAATCCCAACATACTAGAGCGCCAAGTCAGTTGTTGGTGAACTGGAGAAGGCCGCTTCATGTTGATTCTGAAAGTGAGTGCCATACTGTGCAGAAAGCAATGGCAAACTATTGCAAAATCAAATTTCCTGACACAGTCATTAAAAAATCAGTACATGCAGGCATTGATTCAAGATATCCTGCAAAGATGTGCAACTATTTTTTTTTTTCATTTTTACATTTGTGCCAGCTTAACCATTGAGGTTGGGTACATTGGGTATTTGCATCCACAGTTTTTTGGGGGGAAATATTCCATGGCGAAGACCCCAGTATCTGCAACAGTGCAACTCTCATACTACTGTTTTAAAGCTAAAAGAACGGTGCCAACTATATAGATGTTTATAAAGTCCTGTTTGTGAACTTTGAAGAGGTTATTGATTATTCTCGGTGAAAAATTATGATTAGTATACATTTTTTTTCTGCTTGTAATCAAGAGAGCCACATTTGTCTCTCCTCAGAGCTTATTTTATTTTTATTCTCTGCATTGATTCATTTCTTGTTTGAAAAACCACTGCCTCATTTCTAAAGTCTGGCTAATTCTGTTTCATTAGAATTGCATTTCAACATTTTGAAATACACATGTAGTCACTCAAGTCTCTGTGTTATGTTTGTGTTTGGATCATATCTAAGTGAGGTTTCTTGGATGTTTGCAAGCATGACTGTGTAAATGTTAGGCCCGGGGCTTTTTTCTAGTTATACACAGTGACATGCAGTACCGGCACCTTTGTTAGGTAGCTTTTTTTTCTCCTAGTGCCGCTCTTAGACATACTGTTGTAAGTACCCGTACCTTTTTTCTAAGGGAAAAAACCTTGATTGGGTCCCATTGTCGGAAGCTGGGTGGGGGGGGGGGGGGAAGTCCTGGGAAGTAAAGGTGGCCAGTGTGTGATATTGACCACATCACCAATCTGGTGCCTATTGGTCTCTAAAATCTGATTAGTCTTAATCAAGGTTTCAACATCCTTACAATCGGGTCACTCCATACTTGCTCCATTCCTGTGGTAGTAAAAATCAAATTAATTGTCCTTCACTGTCCCATTTGAAAAACTGGTGAACAAACAATTAGTCCCGGCACTATCCAGAAATATGTACATGCAGTAAATGTATATGGCAGTTGCTAGACATGCCAACTGTCACCACCAGAAATGCAGTTTGTGGTTGATGTGGGTCACAATAAGTTGTTTATTACACACGTAAAATTATTACATACGGGATTTCACCAGCCTTCAAGTACACCGGCTACTGGCCATATCGAAACTACGATTCGACCGCTGCACAAATGAAGGTCATCCCACATAAAAAATATAACTCTCTGTGCTACAATAAGCACTAAACTTGGTAGCTATGGCAGAGAAACCATAGACTCCCAAGGATATGTGGAAACTGCATTAGTAAAGCGCTGTCAGAACAATAATTACTTCGAATCTAAACATTCTGCCATGCCTAGTCCTTCACATTTGACAGGAAGAAAAATATAAGCTAAGCTATATATGACCAATAGACCTGAAGGTGCGGAAGGGGTCCTTGACTTTATTTTAGTCCCGAATGAAGCCCAGATCAAATTTCTTTTTGAGGAAAAAAAATTCCGGCCATAAAGAAAGACTGGAACACACGACTACTGGATCTGTGGGCAAGCAGTGTTATCACTGA
Organism: Candidula unifasciata; assembly: GCA_905116865.2. Taxonomy (NCBI): domain Eukaryota; kingdom Metazoa; phylum Mollusca; class Gastropoda; order Stylommatophora; family Geomitridae; genus Candidula; species Candidula unifasciata. The sequence continues at coordinate 142,427 of CAJHNH020000966.1, read as the reverse complement.
GTCACCACGATCTCCAGAACGTCTAGGTAGAGCAGTATATTTTCAATGAATAATTTGTACACGACGTAATTTAGATTCCTTATTGAGTGAGCCAGAAATATTCGTTAACAGTGCTGACTGCTCCCGGAAGGAAACAGCAAGAACGTCTAGGTAGAGCAGTATATTTTCAATGAATAATGTGTGCACGACGTAATTTATATTCCTTATTGAGTGAGCCAGAAATATTCGTTAACAGTGCTGACTGCTCCGGGAAGGAAACAGCAAGAACGTCTAGGTAGAGCAGTATATTTTCAATGAATAATTTGTACACGAGGTAATTTAGATTCCTTATTGAGTGAGCCAGAAATATTCGTTAACAGTGCTGACTGCTCCCGGGAAGGAAACAGCGAGAAGTATATTCCAGAGGGCGTGGGGCCGGAAACCTTTGTCTAAGATGACTGACTGACTTTCTACCCCACTAGGACATCACACAAGCGATAAACACCCGATGACACAAAGTGCCACCATGCGGATGAGGATCCCGTGGAGAGGTCCCAGAAACCGCGTTCAGACAATTGGCCATATTTATGGCCTGCCTATATTGCGGCCCCTGGCAAAAGCCAGAGTGGGGCTTCAAATAACAAACATTTTCGTCCTAAAAAGGACGAAAGTCGATGATGAAAAAATTTAAAAAAATATTGTCTAAGATACACGCTTCCAGGAATTTAAGTGTTAACAGCAACATTAATCGATCAATAAGGTGCCGCCTCCACAGTGAATGTTGGTCACAGCGGATTTACAACTGTCCCGCTCGCTCGCACTCTCTCTCTCTCTCTCTCTCTCTCTCTCTCTCTCTCTCTCTCTCTCTCTCTCTCTCTCTCTCTCTCTCTCGTGCTAATTGTAAACTTTCAGACTACTGTTCGTCAGTCTCTTGATGCTACCCTCTCACTAGCATTGATGCCCCAACTCTTGCTCCAGAATAATCTGCAAAAGAAGAAGTTAGTGATGGAGGAGAGAATGGGGAAGAGGAGCAGAAGGGAAAGTATAAGAAAGGGGACAAGTAGAAGAAGGCAGCTAAAAAAAAAAGATAACAAAAGTCACACACTCCCCGCTGTACTTGAGAAACCAAAACCACTGTGGTGTTTTATTTAGGATCAAAACTTGGGTGAAACTTGCTGCTAGCACTTCTAATATACGTTATAAACGCGCTTATTACGGTAGTTATTTCCTTTAAAATACGTACCGGTAATACACCAAACCGGTATTTTATCTTGGGTAAATTACATCACCAAACACCGCCATGAATAATGTTCTCAATCGATTGCATCCCTCCAAGCATCCCCGGCGCGACTGCAGCGTGTGTCGGAGCGTTTCCCTCCCCCGACTCGCATTCTTCAACCAGGGAGCGACCAGTTTTGTTTTAACCAGTTGCATTTTCCTCCACGTTTTCTACACACAGGGCAACTAACCTGAATTTAAATCTCTTATTTGCTGTATGTACATTTGCGCCTATATCTACAGACCACGGTTTGTTTATTGGTCGTTGTTCGAACTGACATTACCAAGACACGCTCAAGACGTTGGATAGTGGACACACCGACTTCTTGTAGCGATTTGAGCTGGTTGTTCACGTGAGTAGTGCTTTAGGAATGTGGCTGTTGTGTGTGTGAGTGCAATTTACCCATCTGACCAAAAGCGAAGATTGACTACGAACTACGAAGGCTGTGAAAGTAACCAGCGATTTAAATAAAATTGACTTTCTGACGTATTTAACAGTATCGAATAACTGAATGTTATTTGTGGTGGAAAAGTCTAGACGAGTAATTGAATGTTACTTGTGATGGAAAAGTCTAGAAAGCAATTTATAAACAAATAAAAAAATAAAAAAATAGGATGGCGGCCTCCACGGAAAGATAAACAACTGATCCGCCTGGTTCGGGTTTCATTTCAGAAGTTTGAAAGAAAGTCGATGTTTTTTTTTTTTTTTGGAGTGTTTGATATCTTTCATTGAATGTGTTTGCCACTTGATTAGCACATTTCTTTTTTTTTTTTTTTTTTCGCGTGCTGAGTTAGGAATAGCTGTTACAATTGAACTTATTTGTATTCTCCCCGTGTGGGTTCCTGGGTCCCTTTGTGAGGACAACAAGAATCAACCCACAGCCTACCCAAAATCATGTCGTAAAAGTCGACTAACTGGGGACTTTCTTCGAAGTGCGAGTATATCTGCCTGAGAGACAAGGAACCAGCAGTCTGCACACACATAATTCAGATATGTGAAATGGATGCTCGCAACATTTAGGCTGTGGGACAAGACTAAAGTCCAGAGGTGGGCGAACAACCAGAACTTTCCTGCTTGAGTTTACAACAGATGATCGCGAAAAAGAAGTCGAACATATGTATTCCATTCTGCCTTTTTTCAAAACGATATTAAAGTTTAATGCTTATAATAGACCTGGCTTGCTAGCGTAGTTGGCTAAATCGGACTACCCGGTGACCGGATGACGAACTCCATGTGGTCCGGGTTCACGCCCGGGGGTAGGCAGAAAAGCCACATTTTCTCCCAGATTTACGGTATTTATCATGGAATCAAGACCGAAGGGTTACCATATCCATAATACCGAGCCTAAGGGTTAACAACTCATGGCTTCTGGATACTTAAAAAAATTGTTTATGATTAAACGATATTTTTATCATTTTAATGTTAGTGTGTTACTTATTTGGGAAAATAAAAATCATAATTATTTGGAACAAATTTGGCTAAACATCATCATCCACCATTGCCCTTGTGGGTTCTGGGGTCTCATTGTCATGTGGGGGCTGGAACATATTTGGCTAAACATCATCATCCACCATTGCCCTTGTGGGTTCTGGGGTCCCATTGTCGGGTGGGGGCTGGCGGGGGCGATAGACTTACTGCCTTTCCAATAGGCCTGTCGTCAGAGTCGACTAATTAAGGGTGTCTGTCAAAGTCGAAGTGCATAAGCCAGAGAAACAGGGAACGAACAGATTGCATACACAGTAGCCCCATCTGTAAAACTCAAGTTCTGGAAGAGGGCTTAAGTCCTGACGTGGATGAAGGACCAAAACTTTCCACTGGAGTTTACAGCTGGTGAACGCGAATAATAATAATATTAATAATAATAATAATAATAATATAATAAATAATAATAATAATGAATAATAACAATAATAATAATAATAAGAAGAAGAAGAAGAAGAAGAAGACGAAAAAGAAGAGAGAAGACGAAAAAGAAGAGCAAAAGATAGAAGAAGAAGAAGAAAAGAAGAGAAGAAAAGAAGAATAGAGAGGAAGAGGAGGAAGAAGCAAAAGAAGAAGAAGAAGAAGAGAAGAATCAGAAAAGAAGAAGAAGAGAAAAAAACAGAATGGGCTTGCGAGGTGAGGACTGTCAAGATTGATGGAAAGAAGAAGTGGAGGTAAAAGATAAATACCTGGATTACTTACCGAAGAGGCAGAAGAGGAAGAAGAATGATCGTGAAATCCTAGCATCCAAGTCATTGTGTTAAGGACATGTTGTGAACAGGAATGGACTTTTCACTAAAAGTAGAATGATCAATGGTGATCACTGTCACTGATTGAGGTACTACTGAAATGAGAGCACGACAGGATCAATGATTGTAGGAATAGATAAATACCTGATCAATGATTGTACTTAATACCGGATCACTGATGAGGCAAGATCAAGATTTACACTGACATGATCATGATTGTAGGTACGTACATGAATATGATGTAGGTACACATGTGTATTGATTGTGAAATACATGATCAATGACAGCCTACATAATCAATGATTGCACACGACACGGGTCATTATTTTAGGCATACATGATGATGATTGAGGTTCTGGTCAATGTTGTAGGTCATCCATCACAATTGTAGATAAAGAAACCTTTGTAGGTACTAAAAATGATTGTAGGTATATACATGATCAATGATTGTAGGTACATACATGATCAATAATTGTAGGTACATACATGATCAATGGTTGTAGGTAGTACGTGATCAATGATTGTAGGTATGTACATGATCAATGATTGTAGGTATGTACATGATCAATGATTGTAGGAACATACATGATCAATGATTGTAGGTATGTACATGATCAATGATTGTAGGTATGTACATGATCAATGATTGTAGGTACATACATGATCAATGATTGTAGGTACATACATGATCAATGATTGTAGGTACATATATGATCAATGATTGTAGGTATGTACGTGATCAATGATTGTAGGTATGTACGTGATCAATGATTGTAGGAACATACATGATCAATGATTGTAGGTACGTACATGATCAATGATTTTGGGTACACACATGACATGATCAACATGATTGATTGTAGGTACATGATCATGATTGTAGGTATGTACATGATCAATGATTGTAGGTACATACATGATCAATGATTGTAGGTATGTACATGATCAATGATTGTAGGTATGTACATGATCAATGATTGTAGGTACATACATGATCAATGATTGTAGGTATGTACATGATCAATGATTGTAGGTACATACATGATCAATGATTGTAGGTACATACATGATCAATGATTGTAGGCACATACATGATCAATGATTGTAGGTATGTACGTGATCAATGATTGTAGGAACATACATGATCAATGATTGTAGGTACATACATGATCAATGATTGTAGGTACGTACATGATCAATGATTGTAGGTACATACATGATCAATGATTGTAGGTACGTACATGATCAATTATTTTAGGCACACACACATGATCAATGATTGTAGGTAAGTACATGGTCAATGATTGTAGGTACGTACATGATCAATGATTGTAGGCACATACATGATCAATGATTGTAGGTACGTACATGATCAATTATTTTAGGCACATGCATGATCAATGATTTTGGGTACACACATGATCAATGATTGTAGGTACTACGTGATCAATGCTTGTAGGTACTGCATGATCAATGATTGTAGATGCGTACATGATCAATGATTGTAGATACGTGCATGATCGATTATTGTAGGTACGTACATGACAGCACTAGCCACGCGACCCTAAATCCTCAGTTCCAGTGACACCAATGCCTACACCACAGAAGTGCTAAATACAGGCGCCAGGGGCAGTTGTTTCTCTGTTCGTTCACTGTAGTAGCCACAAATTATCATTTGAGTTTTGACTCTTCAATCAAATTTAGTCGCTGAGATGTTGGTGGTTAGATGCCTGCCTGCGGATCCGGAGGTCGTGGTTTCGTGTCCTGGTGGAGCCGGACTATTTTTCTCCCCATCAAAAATGAATTTGTCTCCCAGGTCGACTCAGCCTGGAGTGGGTACCAGGTGCAGTCATGGGAAGTAAAGGCGACCGGCGTGATGCTGACCACATCACCCACCAAGTGCCAGTTGGTCTAAAAAACCTAAGGTCTAGCCCTATATTTCCAATACGCCTAAAGGCGTGGAAAAGGGACCTTTACTTTACTTACTTCTTCTGTGAATGATCATATTTTGTAGCAAGGACGCGAGCAAACGTTATCCACACACAAATAATCAATCACCGCGGCACTCACTCCCGTGTGTATGTGTAATACAGTTTCCGCAGCGGAAAGAGCTGGTGTTTTTGTTTTCTAAACACTTAATATTCAGGCTTTGTGGTCGGGTCTTTTATGTGCTAATTTTGTGAAGCAACAAGAAGTCGTACTGCCCCCGTGAGATGTATAAACGGCTGACAGGGTTCATTACTCACCGGCCAGGGAGAAGTAACTGCGGGATGAAAGGATATGGTTCTGTTTCTAGTTATAGTGGATAATTTGTCATTGAAATGGCGGCTGCTGTAACAGAATAACCTGGTGCGCGTCTCTGTTGACATAGAGCTGTGGTTTTCAGCCTTTTGCAGATGGCGCCAACATAACAAACTATGATCAAAAAGAGAAAGAATAATCACAAACACTGTTAACGAAAACTTGGAGAAAATATCTATATTAAACTAATGTCAAAGAACAAAAGAATCAGTGCCGGAGAGGCAAGAAACCAACAGTCTGTATTTAGGAGAAGGAGATCTGTAAAACTGATGCACACGCAACACTCAGGTTCTGGAGCAGGACTGTAGTTCAGTGGTGGACGAGCAACCAGAATCTTCCGCCAGAGTTAACAGTCCGCCAGAGTTAACAGCTGATGAAAGCGAAGAAGAAGAAGAAGAAGAAGAAGAAAAAGAAGAAGAAGAAGTCGCCAAAAAGTGACAGTGCATTGTCCAAACATCACTGTGATGGTTTGTATTGTTTCATCTTGATGATATCGGCTATTTTTGATCTGGTGTTGGTCAAGGCACAACGGTGATCGCTCCCAACAACACGCTTGCAGCGCTGTTCTGTTTTCATGACTCTGATGGGGTCTTGTGGATGTTTACTGTTGGTTTGTTCTCTCCACAATTCCTTGCATTTTTTTCTTGATTCAATGTTTTGATTTCCTTAGTTCCATTGTTTGCAAGTCTGTCCACCAACTCATTTCCTGGTATGCTGCAGTGATTCGGGACCTACTGGAGAACGAATTGATTGTTTTCTGATAGTCTGTTTAGCATGGCAGGTAACTTCTTTCTCCATGTTGTCTCATGGATCCTTTTGAGTTGCCTGGAGAACTTGAGATGCAGTCACACAGGAAAATAATTTTTTTTTTTTCTTTAACTTTTCATTCCTCAAGCAAGCACTTTGGCTGCATCAATAATTACTTGCTGCTCTGATCTGAAGTTTGTTAAGTGTTTCCCGGAGGCACATGACATTTCCACTGTGGAAAATGCACCATAATCTTGCACCATGATGACTGTACCAGCTCTTTCGTTTTTGTTTTCTTCTCCCTCCAATGATCCATCGGTGTATACGGGTCTGACTCTCCATTCAGGTTTTGAGCAAGACGTCCAAATGTTGTTGCATGCAGTACTTGTTCATATTCTGTAGCCTTTGTGTCTTTGTCTGGGTTTGTTGTTGTGCCTGTTTGGTTAGGCTGTAGGTCTATGTTGTGTGCCTGGGTCATTTCCCACGTTGAAGGGTCTTTAGACAGGATGTCACTGTTTTGGCACAAGACAGTTTTGATAGGTGATGAAAGCTTTTGTATTTTCAGTCGATTTTTAGTTATGTTGTTTGCTGTTTTGCGCATGGGTTTGTTGTTCACGAGATTACATTTTTCTGTTAGGGTAAGTTTTTCTTCCCTTCGATAGCTCGAGCTTTGGAGGCCAGAAGTTGCCTCCAGCTCATTGTGCTTCTAATACCTCCGGTTATGATTATGGGACTAGTGTTGTGTAGTTTTTTTTTTTTTTTTTGTTTTAGTTATGGAACCAGAGTAAAGCTCAGAAGTGGACGAACGATAAAAACTTTTCGCTGAAGTTGACAGGTGTGAACGCAAATAATAATAATAATAATAATAATAATAATAATAATAACGAAAT